>QLOI01000996.1:76570-90243 GCA_003313605.1 Tuber umbilicatum
TCTAACGTGCGCCCGTGTAGACATGCATGAGTATGTACGAATGGCGGACGGTATGCTAGGCGGATCTCCTGAAATCTCGAAATCTCCTTGCTTACGATGTGTGGGGAAAAGCCTTATTTTTTTTTCCCTTCCTTTTTTCGTAGGGATTGTATGGGCGGCGTGGGGGTTGAGGTAATTTACTGGGGGCGATGATGGAGGGAGGAGAGGAGGAATCAGGGCATCGGATAGATCCCAGAAGGATGGATTGGTCAGCGATATTTCGAGGAATAAGATGGCCGTCGTAAATGGTTGGCGGGTGATATCCAGTACCGTACTCGAGTACAGCACCGTTGGGGTCTGTCTGTGGGGGTCTTTCTCGAAGGTGTCGGGGTACCGGTACCGGTATCACGCAGAGGAGATTCTTGGGCATGGGTGGGGGGTTGGAAATCGGAATTCCATATCATAGGTATTAGATTGGTTTTGAGCAGGCCCTGTTGAACTTGTCCGATGCCGGCATGATGCCACAATCGTAGTAAATGAGTTCTCCGGGGCCGGGTATGGTAGGGATGTCAGGGACTCCCGCCTCACCAAGGCTCTCTATGTCAATTGCCGGATTGAACTTCCTTCCACTGCACAAACCCTCCGGGAGCCGTCAGACCTTGATCATCCATTCCTGGGTAGCTGTTTCATCGCTCACGTCCATAGCCGAGTGCTAGTATTCTGTACAGGCAGCAGGCACGAAGTATAATATTCCTGCACTATACACTAACGCATGGATCGAGATTTTATCCAGCGAGGTATCTTAGCGCATCTAAGTTCCCATACCAAACCTGGACTCAAGCATTTGAGTACGATACCGGTATTTTCATCCCAGATAGACTATCATACTTTCGTTGCTTACCACGGCACTAGAGGACTTGTATAGGGTTTATATTAGATGAGAGGTTTATCGCATCCGCCGTTGAGATCTGACGACAAGGGCCAATCCCGGACCGGCAGGAGTTGTCAAAGTTCAAAATCCGTGATGGATACTGGACCCCCCACCCTTGTATCGGGACTGCTCATCATGGACTATCCGTCTCAGCTGCCTCCCTACATGGCGCAGCATATGTTCCATCCGGCCTTCCAGCCCTTGGTTCAGAGACTCTGAATTGGCCGATAACGTTCACCACTCGAGTACAGGCGGAGCTGCCATCCGCCATAACTACACAGCCACCGGTGGGGGCGGAATGCGAGCTTTTAATTTGAATAAAGGAGTTGGGGGAGCAGTGCAAGAAGAGAACAGCACTAGTGAAGCATTTGATTTGGGAACCGTGCCATCACGCTAGGATGATTGAAGCCGCTTTCACCTAAGGCACAGAGAAAGGCTCTGATCTATGTCCGAGATGCTACGACTTAAAGTGTCAGTGTTCTACAGGAAAGGTGGGGATTGGGCGCCCGTTATTCTGCATGGACTGGGGAGGCTATGGCAGTAGGAATCAGCAATATTGGCTTTGGCTGCATGGCTACTTACTTGCTGTAATATATGATAGTAGACACAAGGGAGTCAACTACCACAGAAGCCGAAACAATTGGACCTCATGCTGGGACGTCCAGAATTTCCAGAATTCTGCTCCTTTGGGTTAGGGGGGAGAGAAACAGAGCGAAAAAAAAAATTAGCCTTCAGTCCTCACCTAGAGCGGGTGGAGAGAAGTATGCGGCCGGCCTTCCTAGGAGAGGCAGCCCCGGTGCTCTAGCGTGAAGTCCAATTACTCCACTTTTTGCGGCAATGCGCTATTGTAAAATCTCAGAACCTAGAGTACGATGGGGTACAAAATTAATGTGCTTTCTTCCCGTGCCCGCACCCTATCAGAGGCGTAGTCTATCATGATGGTGCCAAACCAGAGCTGAGCTTACAGGTAGGACCGAACTTATGAATGCGATTCACAATTCTATCCTATCCATATCCACCCTGGTTGAACCTCTAGAGTTGTTGGTGCGACCGCCGGCCCAAATGCTCTCTAAATTACATCTCGGAAGTGAACGACAGCTTTTGCCCGGCTTTGGGGAAAGACCGTGTTCCGTAGCGCAGCATACCCGTATATTTCGGAGCGGAAAACAGAGCTATCCGTGAATCCCTTGAAGATCGCTCTTGTGAACTGCGGAAATATTTGAAAGAGGCTTTTAGCCCCAGGGCCGGAAGAGCGTCTTTCCAGCACTATGCCCGGTTTCTACGATCAGCAAGTCTTGTACGCAAATGGGCGTTACACACACCAAGGTCCTTTAACCCGCTCGAAAAGCTTGTGTGCAGTAAGCGTTTTTCGGTCCTGGCCCGAATGCTTCTAATATTCATCGGGTTGAGTTGTGCTGTACTGTACTAACTTGGAATATTCGATTTGGCTTGTAGAGATATCACTCGCTAGCGTGTGCTAGGTGCTCAATGTTTTACACAATTCCCCGGGAGGTTCCTCGCCTCAAATCCTATAGGACTATCACTACCGTATGTGCAGTGCTCGTATAAGTACAGTACTGGCTACTTAAATTCTTAGGGCTTCCAATCCGCTATTGTGTGACAGCTTATGGTAGCTTTCTACTAATAGAGTAGCAATCCTCGCACCGTACACGACTACAAGTGCATTACCAGGCGTCTTCATCCGTCTCGAGGTGTTTTCAAATCCACGAGTACCGTACTGATATCGCTCCTAGGTTCTCTTCAGTAATTAATCATAAGAGTTAATGGTACTACTACCTCCTCAAATTTTTGGCCCTCCCATCGATAGACCTTTGTGCTTTCAACCGCAACACGATAGCGCAAAGTCCAATTCTTCTACAGCATTGTAACGAAAACGGTGAGACGTCCAGGGTTCCCCTCTTCGGCTCAAGTGGGGCATCCAGGGCGAAAAAAAAGCCGACTCTCGGCCCTCCGCTAAAACAGACAAAGAGAGAGACACATTATACGGTATCATACCTTACGAGGAGAGGCAACCCCAGGTCTCACTTGTAGCGCGAGGTCCAATTACTTTGATAAGACTTGCTACCCTACGATAGCCATTGTTGAGGTATCACACCGCAGTACTTGCACCAGTATACCAGTGATAACTTTCCGGTAGCCTTTGATATCAAAAAAAAAGACCATCCATTCCCTCATCCAAACTCCCAATTTAGACTATCCATCACACCACGGGAAGGCAACGGACCCCGACTCCCAAAGAACACCCGCCAAGCTCAAAAGAATAATAATCGCTTCATCGACCCCGCTATGTCATGCGTCTAAATCCCCCCCTTTCACAGCCAGCCAGCCCGTGGCACGATAGCTACGGTAGATGTTCCCCACCTTCTTTCAACGGCGGAAAACCCTGCAGAAAGAGGCGGCCGTCGATCTGGAAATTCCTAAAGATAGACACTTCAGGGAAAGAGGGCATCGCTTTCGCCCCTACCGGCACAATTTTAAGTTGAACCACTCACCCTGGTCTGGCCTACTCCTACCACGTGCTGCGATATGTTCGAAAAAGAATGCGAGGGAAGGGAAAAGAAGGGAAGGGGAGACTCGAGCATCGGAATGGAGTGGCCATACCGGTATGCCATATTATGGTAAAAGCATTGTAGGACAACAGTACGAGTACTATGGAAAAGTTGCGACATCCAGGAGCACAGTGGCAGTTATTGTAATACAGCCCCCTTCCACCCCCTCCAACTGGGCAGTCGGTAGGCACCGTAGGTGAATAAAACCACCCTCATGCCCCACGACTTGTGAAAAAAATAAATTTCGGTTTTTATTATCATATTTATCCTATTCCATGGCTCCATCCGCGGTCTCCACCATCACCAACAGCAGCAGCGATACCGGCAAAACCAATGCCGCCAAGCCCACGACGCCAGTGCCGACCCTGGAGGCGGGCCTCTTGGAGAAGCTTGAGGCACCCCTCGCTGACGTCCCCGGCATCGCCAGGGCGTTCGAAGTTATATTCCACAACCTCGCTCTGACGGCCTCGGATCAGTTCCTGCCCACGCCCATTCGCGCGCTGCCGACCGGGGAGGAGAAGGGCGGGTTTCTGGCGCTGGACCTCGGCGGCACGAATTTACGGGTCGCGGTGATCTGGCTGTGCGGCGGGGGTGGGTTGAAGGTTTGCACGCGGGGGAGCTGGGGCATCCCCGAGCATTTTAAGAGTGGGGCTGCCGAGGCGCTGTTTCGCTGGGTCGCGGATAGGATCGGGGATGTGGTCGGGGAGTATCTGGGTGATGTGGGGAGCGAGGAGCGGGAGAGGATTCTATCCGAGGGGATGGAGTTGGGGATCACTTTTAGTTTTCCGATGGAGTATGTTTCGCTTTCATGTTTGTTTATTTTGAGGGTTTTTTTTTTTTTTTACTGACGGGTCGAGAGGAACGTTAGGCAAACTACTCATGATTCGGCACTTCTAATGCCAATGGGTAAAGGATTCACTTTCACGACTACAAACGATCTCTCGAGTCTTTTGAAAACCGCCTATGACGACCTTCTCTCGACTACCACTCCCGTATACCCCCTCCCAAAGCTAGACATCGTATCCATAACCAACGATTCAATCTCAACTCTCCTCTCAACAGCCTACCTTCACCACTCCACAGAAAACACTCGCGCAGCAGCAGGCATCATCGCGGGCACAGGGACAAACGCAACATGCCTCTGCCCCGTCTCCAAACTCCCAGCGTCGAAGCAGCCGACATCAGGCCCAGGCACAGGCGCCATCCTGCTTAACACGGAATGGAGCATCCGGGGTACTGCGCCCCCGCTGAAGCCGTACACCACCACCTGGGATGCGCAACTCGACCTCGAGAACGAGAAACCGGGCTTCCAACCCTTCGAGGAAATGGTCGGGGGGAGATACCTCGGCGAACTGGTACGCCTCGTATGTCTAGATCTCTTCTCCTCCAACATGCCCAGGTCCCAACTCCCGGAAAAGATGAAACTCCGCTACGGCCTCGACACAAAACTCTGCAGCGACGTTGAAGCTTCGGTAAACGACGATGAAGCACTCTCCCTGCTGCAGGATTATTTCGACCCAGACACTTCATCCACCTCCTCCCCCACCGTCACCACCACCGCCACCGCCACCGATGGGGGCCCGGAAGAGTGGAAGTGGGACCCGTCGCTCGTCGCCAGCTTCCGCCGTATATCGACCGCCGTATCAACCCGCGCCGCAGCACTCGTCGCCGCAGCCACGATCGGCGTACTCGGCGTCAACGACGAACTGAAGCGTCATGCTGAGAAGGAAGTTCTCGTCTGCTACACCGGCACCGTACTGGAAAAGTACCCGACGTTCAAGGAGCGCTGCGAGGGGTTCATGATGGAGGTTGTCGAGCGCTGGGTCGCCGAGGGCAGGATCCCACCCGCCCCTAGCGGTAAGAGGCGGGCTGTGAGACTGGTTGAGGCCAAGGATGGGGGCATTGTTGGCGCGGCAGTGTTGGCGGGGATGGTTAAAGAGGGGAGAACCTGATCGTCTCTTCCTCCTCCACTCCCCTTGAGTTTTTCTTTTCTTTTTTCTTCCTAACCTCTTATCATAACACTCTCCTTTCCGTAACGGGATTGTGCTCTAGTGCGCTATGGCATGATGGCAACTTAACCTTCTACAGCCCTGCATTAAGGTAATTATCGTTTTCAAAGTATCATTTGCACTTGACAGGCCGGGATTGATCAAGTTTATCTTCTGATACCCGTAGCGTTTCGAGGTTTTCTCTTTCTTTTCTTCGGTCGAGTTTTCTACCTGCTATACGTGTTGGAACCTGCGTGCGCATGATTGATTGTTTGCTTGCTTGTCGGAGCGGGAATGTGCAATGAAATAGATTATGGCTTTCAATATCATACCTCCTCCTCCACTCTGTTTGCTGGGGGATGTTAGCTTACCCGCTCTCCTGGGGGTCATGTTTGAATGATTGGGGCTCCCGGGCTTCATAGTCCGAGCGCTTTCCGTTACTAGGATGAACTCCTAGATCCCCCGCAGATCAAGATCAGGCGTGGAATATCGGGCATTATATTCAATCAAACCCGCGATCGAGAATTCCCGCGGCCTAAAACCTACAACTCAGAGATCGGGGCCCAGGCACACCGAGCGCGAAGGGCGCTCCTAAGGGACACTAGAACGGGATTGGGCTTAAAGGCTTAGGTGGAGAACGATTGGGAAGGCCAGCCCGCCCTTCGGTGTCCGGTTGCACAAAGACTCTGTTCACGGTTCAAACGCAGAAGTGGTTAAAGGGCAGTTCAATAAAAAAAATCTGGCTGCAAATAATAGTGATATATTGACTCCCAGACAAAAGTTAACAGGAGCGATGCAAAACCCGAGGAACAAACGCCTTCCACCAAATGGGTAACCCACCCCACGACATCTGTACAACCAAGGAAAAGAAAAAGAAAACACAAAACACCTTTTCCCGACCTGCCGTAATGCTCCGAACATAAAAGAGAGAGAATTCGGGATAGAGGGGGTATTGCTCTATTCCGAATTTGAGAGAGAGGGAAGAAAGGTGATCGGTGTATCGCCTCCCGTCGCCCGACATTCAAGATTTAGGGCTTCAAGACCGTGATTGCTACCGCTCCACTCACAATGGAGGGACTGGCGTTCTGAATCTGGTTGCAGGAAATCGAGCTCCGGGAGCACGCGATGGACCCTGGCTTTCGATTGTTGGGAGCTCACATGGGCTGCCAACGCGTTTTCGAAACGCTGGCCGAGATTATATTTTTCTACCAAGTCCCGCTTGTCCACAGAATTCATGATCGGGGTGCAGGGCATCGTCGGCGGGGTGCTCGGGGCTGAATTGTCGGACATGGTGAAGGAAGAATTGGACGATGTAGAGTTGGATCTTGAGGCGCTTGCCTTGAACCCCACAAGACAGCAGTCAAACCGAGGAAGAGTGCAACCAAAGTTTTCGGCGCCATTTCCCACCCCCTCCACGCCCGCCTCCCTTTCCTCCCCCTCTGCCTCCTCTTCCCCCTCCCCCTCCTCCTCCTCCGCATCCTCATCCTCATCCTCATCATCGTCGCTCTCCTCCTCTTCCGATTCTTCATCAGAGTCGTCGGACTCCTCGTCCGAACAGTACTCCGAATCACTAGAACCGTAGCCAAGCCCATCCTCCCCTCCGTCATCCACGATCTCCCACCATTCTGGGCCATCCACCGCCTCAACTGGTGTTTCCACCTCATGACTGCCCACCTGCTCTCGGCAGGATCCGAAATATCGACGACAGCAGTCTAATTTACACCAGGAGTAAATTTCCTGACCGTCGGGGCTCTCACTTTGTCCAAAAGCGGAGCCGCTAGGTTTCACCGCATTATCCTCCCGGCTTGAAGGGGTAAATTTCCCCTTCCAACCACGCCAAAGATACCCTTCGCCGGTCTTGATCATATGAAAGAATTCCTGGTTGACATCAAACATATGGCCAGCGGCGAGGGACTCGACGGGTTGGACAATTATCTCCGGGAGGTGGGCTCTACCTTTCTCGAATTTCGGATGAATGGCGGCAGACGGGTTCAGGAGAAAAGTTGGGATCTATATAAATATTAGTATTGCGCACGCACCACTGTGTCTCGCTTTTCCTAGGTTAAACCAGATCTTACCCTAAAGGCTCCTAGACCGCAATGGGTTATCGATCGTTGCTTTAAAAGCAGCGTCCTTTCATATTCTATGATATGAATCCGAGGATGTTGGGTCTAGCTACGTCAGTGTACGGTACAATCGATGGTAGGGGAGATAAAGCTTACTATGACGGGACCCAGGGAGTTGCATGTTGGAGTAGTGGGCGCGCCCATCTGCTCCGCAGAAATTGTAGCAGACAAAGCTGCGGAAAAAATGGTTTCTTTGAAACCGTCCATTAGGACAAAAAAAGGTGCTTTTCCCACGGGGGGGAATGGCCCAAGATGGGCAAGGGAACGAAGAAAGGGTTCCATCTTGGAGAAAAGGTTGAAGCTCAAAGACACGTGAAAGGGGTGGTCGTATCGGGATTATTTTTTTTTGCAAGCGTTTCGAACCTGTGGTTGGTGGGGTGGGAGAGAAAGGAGGGAGGAAAGGAGGAACGCGAGAAGGTGAAGGTTGTTTGGATTAATTGATGGTGAGGAATAGGATAGATATAGGGTAGGGCTCCTTTCTATGCGCGCCGAATTTTTTGTTTGGCGTCGTGATATTGTATTTCGATGAAATAGAATGCTCCACTCGCCTTAGTGCGAGGTCACAGGGCAAGGGTGGCCTGGTATAAAGACGGGCTGATCTTCACAGAGCACCGCGACGTAAGAGTCGTAACTTCCTTCTTTCAACAACAGTAGACGTGTACCAAACGGTCGTAACAAAACGGGACACTCCATGATGGAAAAAGTATAAGGGGCCGCAATGTCTCGAGAACGAGGCATCAATCTACCGAACGAGTGACGGGGCAACCATAGCTGGAATATTGTGTGGAAAAATAGGGGAACTCTTGTTATCTTGTGTGGGGATGTACTTCTCTGCGGCACAGTCCATCGAAAATGTATTTCTCGGTAGCGGTGGAGTTTGTAGAAGCGGGTTCGTAGAGTTGTGGTAGATTCGATCTGAGGTTGATCGGGGGGGGGGGCAAACGGAAGAAAGGAGGAGAGGAGAGGAGGGCCGATGGAAGAAATAGGCATTAAAGTCTCGTTTGGCATGGGGCGGCTGTGTCTAGGCCGGTTCGGTTGAGAACAATGAATTTGAAATTAATTTGTCATGCGGGTATTTTACAGAACGTTCAGAGCATTTGTGGGACCTAGCTGGATTCCCTGATTCCGGGAGGAACCGCTCAGAGCGAAGTCCTGAAGCAGGCCACAATCAGGAAAATCCAGTTCTAGAAACAGTCATTCTCACCCCGTCCCCACCTGAATTTCGTCTTTCGACAATTTTTCACCTTTTTTTCTCTCGTTTCTCCGAGTCCTTCGTCACCTGTCACGAAAGTCACCCTCTCTGGTGGGGCAATTCTCCTCACGTCATCAGCACGATAATGTCACTGGATTTTACTGGATGATGAACCGAATCGTCCCTGAACACCGCACTCACCCAGATTACCCCTCATTCATTCTGCAACGAGAAGTTTGACTGGCTGGTAGCGATCGGCCATCCTTCTCCTTCAACAACAACCGGTGGATGCATCTCACTGGATTCATCCGTGCCTCCGATCCATGGGCGGACTTAGCTAAACCCAACTCACTCGTTTAGGTGCTTATCTCCTGTACTCGTACCGTATTCGAATAGACGGGTGGAAATTTTTCCGTCGCCCCTGCCCTGAAGCTTGTTACATCAAGACCTGTCGGGCGGGTTGATTATGTAAAGTAGCTAAAGAATCGGCTTGTCATCGAGTCTTTGACCTTCGACCGAGTTATCACGTGCCTTGGGGGTGTACGAGTACTCTAGTATAGAATTGCGCCCCTTGCATCATACTGATAAGGTAACCTGCCGGTCGTACAAGTGCCCAGTAAGTCAAACAGGTATCATGCTTTTTTCCGCTCAATCATTTTACAGGTATGGATGCCGGAGGTGTTATTGAAGGGATTGTAGGTATCATACCGGTATTTAGAAGGCCTTATGCATTATGAAGGGTGTGAGTAGACTACGGATCTCAGGAACAACCCCTTCAACCATATTGAATGTTTTATCTGCCGTACTGTATACATCGCGAACAAAACAGCAACGTCGTCCCTTGTATCATGCGAAAATCTGAGCAAGGAGGGTCAAAGGTTGTGTGGAGTAGCCTGATGGTCTGACTGTGATCACGGGCAGTACCTAACTTGGACCCGACCCAGGGCTTTGTTGGGAGCGGCGATTCACCAACACCACCGGTAATACCGGCACCTCGTATTCATCCATCCGGGCTCCCTCTCACTTCGGGGTCAAGCTGAGCGCAGTGAACCTCCCGCTGTGTGTCTGTTTCTGAGACACAGGTTGCCGGTAATAAGCGACTTTTGTTATTACTCAAAATCTGCAGACGTGCAAATTTCAGACCCAGCTAATTTTGGCTATCGTTGTGATCGTACCCACGCCCATATTCACCGAAGGATACTGAGGTAGTGCCTCCGTCGTCTCTTAGGCCCTGTTCGGATCGCCAACTGTTACAAGGATTTTTAGCAATCTGTAAGGTATGATAGGCGCCAAACACTATGGGGAACCTTTTGTGGTGTAAAAATAAATAAGGGCTTTTTGGGAGAAAATAGCATGTGGTGAAATAGTTCGAAAATTTCTTAAGCCGTGCATTGTTACCGGTATATCTTCAAAGGCATAGTAGGTATAGGTTTTATAAAGTTTCGAAAATCCAAGTCCCAAACAGCGCGCTACCAAATAGTAGAATGACGGCGTTCCTGTGCATTGACGAAAGTTGAAAATCAGACGTCTGAAGCATTGGCAGTCATGCCCGAGGCAAACGCCTGAGAAAAGCAAGGAATATGCAGTGACACAAACTTCTTGCTGTCAAGTAGTTTTCTTCCCTCTCAAATATCCACCAAGAGTTCCAACTTTCGGCGTGTAGCTTTCCCTTCTGGGTGGGACTCCGTTACCTAAATTTACTTCACTGGCTTACTGTGAGAAATTGGGGCGGGTTGAACTGCAGTAACTAAGCCGAGTTAGCCCGATCTAACAAACCAAACACCCGACCGATCCCCGCGCCCTAACATCCACATACCGTCGAATTGTAACTCTCCCTAGCAGAGCCTCCATCACCCCCCCCCTAACAAATCCCCTGGTTTGTGTATACATAGACATCTCTCTCAACTTGCATGTTCTTCCCCCGCCTATTCCGCACCTCCCGTACCGCTATCACCACATACGCTCGTGTGTTCTCCGTCCAAATGTCTCATTCTTCAATGCCCGCTCGTCTAGCGGGTAAGATCGTCCTGATCACTGGTGCCTCCTCTGGGATCGGTCGTTCAACCGCAATCGAGTTTTCTAGGACTTCCCCTACGATAAAATTGATTGTTACTGCACGAAGGGAAGAAGCTTTGAAAGAGCTTGCTGCAACGATTGAGAAGGAGAGTGTTGGAACTACAAAGGTATTGCCTGCTCGTCTTGATGTCTCCGATCCAGCGGATGTGAAGGGGTTTTTGGCCAGGCTTCCCGAAGAGTGGAGAGAGGTGGACATTTTGGTTAACAATGCGTATGCCTCTGTTCTACCATTCTTGCTGCAGCATGTAATGATACGGGGTGGCTTTGCTAATGCTTTTGTCCGTTTGTTACAGGGGTCTTGTGAAAGGTGTTGAGACAGTTGGGAGCATTGCAGAAGAGGACATTGACGTCATGTTCTCCACAAATGTCACAGGTCTCGTCAACATGACCCAGCTCATCATGCCAGGCTTTAAATCTCGCAATCGCGGAGACATAATAAACGTCGGTTCCATCGCCGGTAGAGAACCATACGCGGGTGGAAGCATCTATTGTGCAACCAAGGCTGCCGTTCGCAGCTTCACTGATTCTCTGAGAAGAGAACTGATCTCTACCCGGATCAGAGTTATGGAGATCGATCCTGGACAAGTCGAAACCGAATTCTCGGTCGTGAGGTTTAGGGGTGATAAGGTAAAAGCTGATAGTGTGTATGCGTACGTCTCTCTACGGTTTCCAGCTTGCGTTTTGGAACTTTCTGACTTGATCCGTGCATGACTAGTGGATGCGAGCCTCTTACCCCGGAAGACATCGCTGAGATCATCGTCTTCGCCGCGGGCAGAAGGGAGAATGTCGTACTTGCCGATATGATGGTTTACCCGAGCCACCAGGCAGGCGCTGGAGCGATCCACAAGAAATCGTAAATAGGAGGCTTTTTTTCTTCCCTTCCAATAAATCTGCCCAACAAATTCCACCGGACAAGCGCCTTCTGAGTTCCTAATCGTTATATCGTGGCTCTCGAGGGGCCTGGGGATCAATTGATAAATCGATAAATCAATCATCAATCTTTTGCTCCGCCCAGATACCGTTTCTCAACCCCTTCCTCTTTTGGGATTTGACTCGTTTCGGAAGAGTGTCTAGGTAAAAATAGGTACCATTGGCTATGAGGATATTCTACCATTCTCCTAGAAGATCATTGTACGGACAGTCTAGTCTCGAGTCTAATCTCGGGGCTTGGAGTACTTTTACAAGTGAAATGCTGACAAAAGAAAAATTTCCCGGGGTATGTACTGTGTAGTATAGCGAGTGTGTTCATCTGTCCGTCCAACAGACTGGAGGCAATGGATGCTTGGTGCCGTAGAGTGCATGATCTACTTAACACGAGGAGTGAGGAACTGGAAAGTTGGGGGGTTCTCGTATTGTGTAATTGTACAGTGCTTGTGAATACCGTTGCTTGGATTGGCGTAGGTGATATCAATTCATAGAGTATCACTCGGTTTAGGGTGCGATAGGATATAGGATACGGGCGAAAACCAAGGACGTTAGTGTATTAAGTGAGAGCCTTCGCCCATATATATATATTTATATCGGGGGAGCACGGAATGAAGCAAATGTGAGAACTTGGAAAAAAACTTCAAGGTGAATAAACAAGCACACGGCCGACCAGTGAGTGAACGGGAACAAGGGTTTTGGGATGCCGGGAAGAAAAGGGCTGGACACAATTAGTGGGGGCTCCAGGGAGTCTGATGGGATCGCCAAAGTGCCTAACCGATACCGGAGTTTTCATGTCTTCGAGGGGGTGGTCGGGGGAAGCGGATAAGTGATGGCGAAACTGGTGATGGAGCGCCGTGGAAGAGGGCATCTCGATTGAAAACCCTTTGATGAGTTTTTTGGATTGAGGTCCGGTGCATGGGCTAGGTGTGATAGAGTAATAACAGGGTTTGTAATTTGTATTGGACGGGGCGCCGACGGCCCATGGGGTTTTTTCTCATAGGGTAATATATTGAGCGATTCACCACATATCACTCACTTAATCAACTTTATGCACAACAAAGTAAAACTTGGGAAGCAAGCCTCCAAGGGGCTGTTCGGTATATATGCCGGGACTGTGCTGTGATTCGGGCTCGGAAGGTCCGGCCTTGAGAACCAAAGTCTGGAAACTTGGGAGTCCGGACTTTGGAAATGGGCCATACCGGACACCGACACGACAGGATTTGTATAGTATTTGGACTTTGGTATCATAGAACAGATAGCAATTTGTGTATAATACCTGACACAGAGTAAAGGTGAGATCAAGGCAAATATTTTTCTTGGCTTACGAGGTGTAAAAGCGGTTAGGGCCAATGTCTTCCTCGGTTTTCTTTTTGTGACAAATTTTTTTCTGAGAGAATCGTGATCCAAATCGTGATCCAATCCTAGAGAACCACCTCTATTCTGGGTCCAAAGCCTGGCCTACCAAACAGGGGCTAAGATACTTAATACCCGCTCACTTTCGTACCGGGACGCACAGCAGAGTGGTGTCTCGCCATATCCGGTGTCTGCCGTATTGGGGTTGATATCCTCCAGAGGCATCTTCACGACCTTATGTCTTCCCGCTGCCCGTGTGAGAGGCACGCTCCTCATACAATCGGCGGTATTTAAATACTATCCCTTCATCTCTGATACGGCAAGAACTGTGCCCCTATCTTGAGGAATGCGAGCGCTGTAAATCTCGTTTGTCCTCCCGTGCGGTCGAAGTAAGCCCCCCAGCCTCTATTCCGATTATAGTGCAATAACATTGGTTGAGCACTGCAGATATGTGCTTATCAAATACATGGAGAAGCCTCTGTGCAAGTATTTTCATATTCTCTCTCAGCTCCTTTCTTCTTGTATGCCCCC
>QLOI01000997.1:0-15929 GCA_003313605.1 Tuber umbilicatum
AAGTGAAATCCGGGGAATAGTCTCACATATAGATGAAAGTTTAATTTATGTTGCTTCACTGGAGCGGTGGTTGGAAGGTCATGAATATGGCAATTTTCAGTAGAAAACCCTTACACCGCTCATCATTTATGGCGCCAGCCTCGTACTCGCGCGGCCGAGTTGAAGCAGGACGCCGGAGGTGACAACACCCATATAAAGTGTCCGGCTTTCAACTCGGCCGCCCGAGTAGCTAGGTGCTGTAAAAAAAAAGGCTTGGCATCGTAAATTTCTCAAGACAATGCACTCACCTACGACAAGCATGGCACAGAGGTTGGATTCCTAGACGAAAGACCAAACGAGGCGGTGGGCCCTGACTCGCCAAAAAAAGAACCCAAACCTCACCCACAGTGCCTCGCAATCACAATGGTTCAGTACGAGTATTGGTACCTGCCAGCCTGTGTAGCACTAACAGGCTATATACCCCACATATTCCCAAGCATAACCTACGGCAAGCAAAGTACGTGCAGGATACCAAGTGGGAGGCGGATCGGGCCGTAACGAGCGCTATTCAGGGTTAAACGAAAAAAAACCCCCCGAAAGCAATATAGTATCACCGGCCCGGTCCTGTTCAAAACTTTGATAACGGTCGACAAATGTTGACAGGCGCTATTTCCCCTCCCACCATTATGTAGGGATCACCATCTTCTCGTTCGAAACCTAGCTGCTAGGTCGAGATAGTCTATAGACTAATAGTTCCTTTTCAGTTTATACTCGTAAAGAGAACCATAGTGCTCAGGTGCAAACCCAAAAACTGATCAACAACCTTCGATTTGTGTTGTTACTCATCACTTCGCTGTATCCAAAGTATTATAATGAGGGACGACTCGTTCTCCATACACAAAAGCGTTGGTGCACACAACAAGACAGTACTATTGCGAAGACATGTCCTCACCCCGCACGGAACTCATATCCCAATTCACTTCCTCCCTGAGACCACAAACGGCGTACTATATCGCTATTTCCTTTGAGACCGGCACGACAACCTCAAGACATGCACGACCTTTCCTTGAAGAACCTGATCCACTCCTCAAAACTGGCCAGAAGATCGCGGCACCGGTAGCCAACCAGCGTCAAAAAACTCCACTCCCATAGCATAGATCGGAGATCCCACTGGATTCCACAGCCAATATGCTCAGTAACTTATATGAAAAACACCAGTGGACAAAGAAACGGCCCTTCCGCACCCTCCTCATTCCCACCTCATTCACACGATACGGCAAGCTTAGCCCTAAACATATCCTGCAGACGCGCAACTCTCGAACACGTATCATATGCCGGGAAAACTCTTTCGCAGTCCCGAATCGTCCTGTCCATTCACAATCCACTACCTCAGCGTGGCAACAGCTCGTGCGTGGAGGACAATTCATTCAAGATCAAGGTTGACCTGTAGACCGTGCGATATTCGGTGGAGTGCAGGGAGCGGGGTCGGATCGCATGAAGTAAAAAACCCTTCCTTCTTTGTTGTTTCCCTCTTCCCTTCTAGCTTGAGGTTTAAATATCGTAGTTTCGTAGTAAAAATTTAAGAAAAAAGAAAAAGAGACCCAGTCTCCGCCAGCAGGATCAAAGCTATAAAAATGAACAATCCAACACAAATCCAGCATCTTGACAAACGGTATATTCGCAGGAATAGGCTTATAGGGCTTCTGACCGAGCTGTTTGGTGGGGGAAATTTCGAGGTCGAGGTGAGATATCGCCAATTGGGATATCCAAAATGAAGTGAGGTCAGAGCGACTAACTCCTTCCCAGACCATCGACGAGAACTATCGTCTCAGTGTCCCACGACCCTTGACGGATGTGAGTACTCTGTCGACCAAATACGGGACAAGTCCCATATTCATCCCATCTAGGCAGAGATCGACCGAATATCATTTTAGAGAAACAAATCAGTTGTCCCTGGCACCCATGCAAGTGTATTTACCCCCGCCGCCCGTCCGGTCGAACGATAACTGAGCGAACCGTGAAGTTTCGGTGGCAGAGACCAGATGTTTCCATGATTTTGGCCTTTCTTTCTCTACCTTCGGTACAGCACAAAGGGTCGTATGAGCGAGCCTGTGTATCCGTCAGCTTATCAGGCCTTCCTACAATTTTTTCTTTCTGGTTTCTGGGGGATTATTTGAATTGTACTCATTCCAATTACATTATGTTGCTACTCTCAACTCCCATCTCACACAATGTCAGCGGACAGGCGGTGAATTTATAGGGAAGAAGTTAGGCCTACCATAATTGCACATCCCGCAAGTGAAGTTTGAAACGTTAGAGCATAATCCCCGACGAGGGAATTAGCCAGCGCTGGTAGTAATTAATGGGGACAGGGTACCCTTCCACTACATGGAACTTCGCGTCAACTTCTTTTCTTTTTAAATGGCTAAAAGTGCAAAAACTCTCCATGCCCCATGGCCTACCGTAATTATGGCGTAACATCGGAGGAAACCAGGCACCAAACTCGACATTGTCACAGATTATAACTTTCCAGCTTTGACGGCTGTCTCTCCGTGCCTTGCCCCCAATCGAAGTCTTGCGGAAGGTTATCCGTTGGAGCTCATAACACCTCTCCAATCCAGGCGGGCCCTAGGCACTTGAACTGAAAAGAAAACACTGAGATTCGTTGGAGTTATGATATAGTACTAGTACTGTACAACGCACACTGAGAGCTGGTTAGAGATCGTGGCATCCACATCGGAGCATGAGAATCTTTTGAAACGTCCCAAATGCACAGCCTTGGATAACATACTCTCGCTGAACAGCCAGCTCTAGAGTCCTGTTGGTTTCTGGAGGCCTCTAGCTAAAGTGGGTACCGCACGGTTTCAATAACCTACGGTAGTTGGCGCTTCAGGCAGACAGCGAAGTGCAGCAAAAGAACGAAACCACCTCCTTCATCCCCGACCCCAGCTCTTCCCAAGCCAGACTACTGTGCCGGTACTGTACTACAATTCAATTGGCCTTCCTAACAAACTGTATATTTTACACAATTTATTCCTGTGATAATCCCGCATTCTGAGGTACCATATCGCGTATGCTGAATTCCAATAACCGCCCAACCCATACCCCTAGAGACCTACAGTACGAGTACAAGCGCGGAAGAACAAGGGTCTATAGGGGGTACGGTATTGTGCCCTAACCCACATCCCGGTACTAACAAAGTATATTTTCCCCGACAACATGCGCAATCTACAGTATCATACAGACAATAACTCAAAGTATGCGGCTTCATGTAGTGTGGCGGAGCCCCCCAACAAACCTATCGCGCAATGTGGATACCCTGCAACCCGCAGGCGGGGAAATTAGGCGGGCCGTAGAAGAACCGCCAATAATGCAGTACGTTGTGTCGTTCGGTGTTTGTTAGGATAATTGTTCTCCCTTCTCCTTCAACCTCCCCGCAACAATGATATATCGATAAGATCCGCCAACCCTCGCCTCCTCACCCATTGGAAGATCAAGCATTTTCCACTGCTCCTTCGCCATGCCTATGACTTCTCTCTCCGACAGGAACATCCACCCTCAATTGACTCAGGCTCAGCCCGGCCCCTCAATTACTAGCCAAGAGAGCAAACCCCAGGCCTCGCCCTTCCAAGGATGGGAGACCTATCCCCTTATGTTAACGAATTATAATACCCTAGGTCAGAATGGGAGAGTGCTTTCGGAAAGGCTCAGTGCCGACTCCGAGAGATTATTCCGTGGCTCTACGGATTCCTCATTAGAAGTACTGGATGTTCTCAAAATCCCTGATCCAAATTGTATGCCACGAGTCACGTCTTCCCAGATTCCTTACATCCAGCTAATAGAGAATATTGGGAGTAGTGCCATTGATACAGCGGAAAGCCAATAGTGCTACACTCGAGAGTATACTGATGGTAAGCTGACCCATCAAATTTCATCATCACTCGCTGATTATCCCTTGCAGGACGATAGAGGATTCCACTTCAGATGCTTGTAGGTCTGCCAGACAGAGAAGAGCATCAGTCACAAAACCTGAGTGTATCTGCGTGGAAATTAACACTTGCCAGCACAATAACCCCAGGAAATTCATGGGCAAAGTTACCGATAAGTGAGGAAATGCTCCGAAAGCTTCTCACTTTTTATAAAGCTTCTCCAGACTTCCTGCGGGTTGTTCATTTTTTTGGGAGACAAACCCGGGAACGGATATCATCCTCAGCTGCGTTCAGATGCCTATTCAAAGCAAAGGAGGCAGATCCTACAGCTTATGTCACCGGTATTCTCTCCCCCAAACCACTATATAAATCTCCCGCACTAACACCTCTATCGCCAGAGATATGCATCAGGATGGTCCATGTCGAAAAACACGGTAGAGTGGACCCAGATACGCCGAATGATGACCCTTGGTCGGTCCGCCAAATCGGGTGTTATCAAAGATTTGACTACGAGGACTCCTCCTCTGTTTGTATTCACATACGGCCCCCGAAGGGTGTAAAATCCCGCCTCGCTGAAGTCCTGAGCAAAGGAAGATTTAGCAAAGGATCTGAGGATCTGAACCCAATGTCGCTACATCTTGCCATCGTCACGAGCGCAATGCAGAATTGGCAGGCCTACGTTGAGTACTTGGAATCTGAACTTATAAAATATGTTGGTCTTCATGACGCCCACCTACTAGCTCAGCACGTACACTAACAATCTTCAGAGAGAATGTGTCCTCCTGACAGATGAAGACTGGAAGGCTTCCAGGGAAGACGGGGACATTCGAGCAGGTTATTCAGACTTTCGGAAGCTGCAACGATACTTTCGTGACAAGCTTCTGAACACCTTATCAATATTCGATTTAAACATGGATGTGATAGAGGGGTTACAGTTGCATAAAGAAAGGTTACGATCCCTCCGGCTACTTAGTGATGCAGCATGCAACGATGCATCCGATATACTTGAGCACAATGCCTCCGTGATACGAGAGCTCCGAAGGGACACACAAACCATACTCGAAAGGACCGGCAGCGCAGCTCAGTTAGTGAGTTGTCTCCTCCCACCCCGCAAAATTAAGACTGACACACCCAAGATCCAAGCACTGTTTGAGATTCGGAATGATACACTCATCCGAAGCTACACCCTAGCAACCAGCAAGCTCGTCGACATGGCAATGGATAATTGCACAGCCACCGCAAACCTAGTTCGGATGGCGCGAGATAGCCAGAGGGACACCCAACTCATGGTAGATTTCGCCAAACGAACAAAACGTGACTCTAGGACAATGAGAGTCGCAACTATGCTAGCCACGCTCTACCTGCCCGGGACATTTGTGGCCGTAAGTGCTCCAATTCCAAGAGGGCCCCACACCACAAACTGACCCACACCTTCAGACTATCTTTGGAATGGACTTTTTCCACTCGGATATCGAAATAGAGCACGGAAAAAAGATTTACACGTTCTCTGTTGCGGCTCAAGTCTGGATATTCGGCGTGATGGTGGTAGTACTTACGGCGTTCACGGTGACATTCTTTTGGTTATGGGAGCGGAGGCTGCGGCGGAGGGATCAGGCGGCGAGGAGGGATTCTATAGAGATGGGATAGCTCCTGTTACTAGCTTTCTCCACCTACAAGCCAGTCACCAGTTCCACTTTTGCATTCTCTCTTCCCTTAGAATATTTGTATAAGTTAGAGCACGGAATGTACACATAACTTTGTGCTTGCGCGCAAGCTAAGCCATGAAACAACGGGCGTTGGATCTTGGTGTTTTTTTTTTTCGTTGATCAGCACCAGAGCTTAATCTATGCACGAGCATCAAAGCACCCAATACGCTTATCCCCCTAGTAAACCGGATCAATGGTTATCAGTTTGTCCCAGCGCAAGTGCAAGATCACCCGCCTGGATTGTGTCCCAAACCACGACCTCACACGCACAAACACACCTCCCCCCCCCCGGAATTCCGAGAGACTCCAATAACGATTTCATCACGAAGTATCACTCGCAAAATTTAGACCACAACGCAGCAAGTGGGGGTGACATGGATGAGCTAGGTAGCTGTGAGCCAAACAGTTCTGTGGCGTCCCTAGAATAATCTTCAGAGCTTCCGTGAGGGTTTTTCAGGCTAACCCTCCAGAACTCGAGCGCTGAAAATTTCTAGAATGACTTCTGTAGCAGAATAACCTTCAGTTATGCGGATCCTCACGTCAGATTGTGCCACCTAAACATCACCATAATAGGTGGATTCTTCCGAAGGTACGGTAGCGAGCAGCGGTCCGTTGAGAGTGAGCATTTTGTATGGCAGAAAACACCGTGTCCTATCCCATCCCGTTCGTCTCCCAGTCTCGTAATTACGGAGCGCCCTGCCCTCCCGGATAGTCCGGATGAGGAGTAGAGTGGAAGACAGAAGGGCCATGGAAACGAGGAACAAATCGAACACAGCATCTTGATGCTTTCAAACCCGGGTTTTATCCCGAATTATCCCCCGGACGCCGCTGGCAAAGCTTGTATAGGAGAAGAGGACGAAGCACATCGCAAGCTCGGCCGGACACCATTGCAAGAAAAAAGAGATACGAGCTCTACTGCTTACGATGCATACCCGAAATTGTAATTTTCAAGCTTTACAGTGCTACGAGAATGTCCCCATTGGCCGAGCAGGGTATGTGGCATTTCCGGAATCTTTCAGATCACCGGAATTGGAAGGGCTGGGAGAAAATAGTTGCTGATTGGCCCTTCAGATTATAGGATTAACCCTATAGTCATTTGTTCGATTTTTGATTATTCTTTCGTACGAGTAAATATGGGTTCAAGTGTGAATAAGCGAAATAAACAAGCATTCTGTTATCCAATAATGGAGCAATTATTATTTGGATTGACCCAGCCGGGATTGCTTCGGTATCTGTGAGGGGCGAAATTATACAGACTATACACAATCGAGAGTGATAACCAAACAGGAAGCTGATGAACTAGTAGCATCAATCATGCCTTTGAGCAGCTGTGACGAAACTTTGGGCTGTATAAGGAGAAAATCTAGGGCAATGAAGTGTGTTTCTATGGAAGTTATCATGGTATGCGGAAATCTCGAAAATTGCCCGGGACAACGGAGCGCGACTGTACCTTGCACAATCGAAGTGCAGTCATGAGCCGAACGAACAAACAATAGTGGATATGCTCTACGGCGTCACACCGTTTAGCTAGGCCTCCATATTAATCAATATCTCGCCGCTCCAAAATAATTACGTTGCCGACACGACAAGGCTTCTCTTCGTCAAAAATCATACACAAGACAAACAAGACAGAACACCCCCAAGGAATTCAGATCAAATGAGAACGACTTATCCACAGGAAAGATAGCGGTCAGTCCTACAAGATACATATTTGGTAGAAAAAAAAGAAAGAAGCAAAGTAAAGTCGGTCAATCGAGAAACATCCTCAGAGCCCGAAGTGGCAAAAGCCATAAAAACGAAGGTAAAAATAATAAAAACGTAAAAAAAGGCCACACAAAGGAGTTTTGAGCAACTTGAGCCGAGATGAAAGAAAGGAGAATAAATGGTACTGCGATTAGGCCAAACCGTCATCGTCCTCTTCCTCGATGCCTAGTTGATTTGTTAGCTACCGATATCTATGGAGGGGCGGTTTAGAGGAGTTGCCATACTGTTCTTGACTCGTAACAACATTGTTGTCTTCCACTTGTCCAGCTTGCTCATTTGATCGTATTGGAAGATCTTGTCGGCAAAGACTTCTGCATCGTTGTTGTCGTCGGCTTCGAGCATATCCTGGATATCCCAATCAGTAAAATGTATAACTAGTAGAAGCAATATATAGCACAAACATTCAAAAGCTGAAATTCCCTCGTGCCCGGAAAGCTAGGATCCAATTCAACATAACTATCCAACGCCCTCTTCAAAGCAATCTTATCTCGACTAGCAAGGTGGCAGATCCCAGCCTTAAGGAAGTAATCCTTCAAAGACCATTTCATCAAGTGATTCTCAGCACTGCTTCTCGCAACACCCTCATACCTCTCAACAGCCTTGGGATACATCCCCTCCAGTGCCGCCAAGTCTGCCACCTTCAAGAACGCCTTGTTGGCCAGGGCCTCGGCGTTATCGCTCTGGAACCAGTCACCGGCAAGCTCGTACGCTGCGACGGCCTTCGGTATGTCGCCGATCTCAAGCTCCAGCAGCTCCGCGAGGTTTTGCTGGTACGCTGCGGCTCTCCGGAAATTGCCTCCTAGTGTATAGTGTTGGATTGCCTTCTCCAGTACACGGGCTGCGCTGCTCGGATCGTCCTTTTTGTAAGCTTTATAGGCTTCGACGAAGCTACCTGCCGCTTCATCGGGTTCGTTGATTTCTTGCTGGACGGCGGCGGCTTTCTCGAGGGTTTGTCCGGCTTCTTTGCCTATTTGGTTCAACAGTAGGGGAGGGGCTGCGTTAGCCCTAAATTGCTGACATGTGAGGGGTATCACAGGAGGGAAATAATAGTGAAGCCCGAACCTAGTTTTTGCAAGCGGAAGGCGCTGGCTGCTTGGGTGTATAGGTTTGCTGCTATTTCGAGCTTGTCTTGTTTTCCACCAAATAAACTAAATCCGCTACGGGCAGATGATGCTTGTTTGTCGGCCTGTGCTCATGTTAGCAACTGCCGTAATGAAAGGGGGGAATAAGATATCAACCTTCGCCAGGAGAGCTCTAGGATCTTGGGCCATGTCTTGCTGGCGAGTTCTAAGATGATAAATGTAAAGTTCGAGGTTAGATAGTTAGGAATGTATCCCAGGTGTTGATGTCGATAGCACGGCGGGGTTATGGAACTCGAGGTGAGTGGCCTTTCCGGCACGCGAGCGCTTATCTAATCTTATGGCAGATTCCCTCTATCCCCGATATAAAAATAAAAAAAGGACTCGGCATTCGTTCCCCTTTCCCTACAAACTCCAACACCCCCGACTGCCCTTGAAAAGGAAAGCCTCTCCCGTTCATTTTTACTCCACCCCTTCACCTGCCGAACCACGCACTCCTTTGGTCTTCAAACCTTCATTACAAATTCGCGACGCCATGGCACAGAAACAGAAGAATAATCAAGAGTTATTGAGCACACCTCTGCACGGACTGTACATTCCGGTGGGATTGATCCTCGCGGGTACAGCCATTATCGACTATAACTATCTTCCCCATGCTGCGGGCTTCGCTTTGCTTCTTGGTGGGCTCAAGGTCTGGCGAGGCAGTATGTTTCCCTCTTCTTCACTCATATTTAGTTCGCCAATTTGGAAATGGGGAGCTCGCTTTCAATTCGGTTGTTCGGCGAGAGGCAAAATAAGCTGATTTCTTGAACCCACAGAAGCAAGAACAATCCTCAAACCCGATCAATTCCAGGACTTTGAGCTCGTCGAGAGAACCGTGATCTCGCACAATGCCGGAATGTAAGTGAATTACCTTAGCCATAAACTCCCAGTCTTTCTAGTCACTGACAGGAACCCCCAGCTACCGTTTCGCCCTCCCCCGAGCAAATGACATCCTCGGGCTCCCAATCGGCCAGCACATCTCCATCACCGCTACCATCGACAACAAAGAAATCGTCCGTTCCTACACCCCAATCTCTTCCGATCTTGACAGGGGTCACTTCTCCCTCCTCATCAAGTCTTACCCAACTGGTAACATCTCGAAGTACATCGCGAACCTCAAGATCGGACAGACCATCCGTGCGAGAGGACCAAAGGGACACTTTGTCTACACTCCTAACATGGTCCGTGCGTTTGGTATGATTGCCGGTGGCACTGGTATCACACCAATGCTACAGATCATCAAGGCCATTTTAAGAAACCCCGAGGACAAAACTCAAGTCGACCTTATCTTCGCCAACGTCAATGCCGAGGATATTCTCCTGCAGGAGGACCTGGACGAGCTGGCGGCGGTTCACGATAATTTCAAGGTTCACTACATTCTCAACAACCCACCGGAGAATTGGACCGGTGGTGTAGGATTTGTTACCGCGGACATGATCAAGGTTTATCCTCCCCTTCTTCGCACATTCACAAGAGTGGGGCTAACATAATAATAACAAAGGACAAATGCCCCTCGGCCGCCGCGGACGTCAAAATGCTCATTTGCGGCCCTCCGCCCATGGTCAGCGCCATGAAGAAGGCTACTAGTGCTCTTGGATACGAACCTGCCAAGCCAGTATCGAAATTGGATCACCAGGTGTTCTGCTTTTAAAAATGAGGATATACTTTACGACCAGTTGGGCAAACGGAGTTTGACTGTTTTTGTTTTTTTCGAAGAGCTAAAGAGGGAAATACAGAGTGTTCTGATAGATTTATTGGCGAGTTAGTTTAGTGGTTAGTTGGGTTGCTAGGCAGCTTGTCAAATTCTGCTAACTGGCTGTTGGTTACCACACCTGCACAAAGTTAGAGTGGAGGAGATGGAAGGCACAGATAGTACAATTTCTTGATTTTAATATTTTAATTACCAGTGCCCCAATGGATCCCGATGGGATGGGGTTTTTTTTTCCCGAGCCGATTTTTGTATATTATACGGTACCCGGAAGGGCGAGATCCACATGCCAAAGCTTGCCTGGGTTTTCGGTGACCTACCTACGCCCTATAATCGTTTTCCAGCGGGTGAACTACGAACATGAATCCACGATAATAATACTCAGTATTAATATTCACGATAAATCACTCGCCCATCCAAACCATATCACCCAAGCATCATACCATAGTATTATCATACAGGACATCCATCAACCACACACGCCTCCAGAGTTTTGGTAAAGCAAACACTACCCATCCAAAACCCCCTCAACCCTCTCCACCAAATCCGCCTTTCTCCCACTAGTATCCAACCCCTTTCCCTCCAGCCACGCCTTCAACTTCGCGACCGTGAGCCTCCCAATACCACCGGCCCTCCATGCGGCCATCACTTCATCCCCCTCCCCTCTCCCTTCCCCATCCTCAGCCTTAACCCTCTTCCTCGGCACGCCCTCTCCCTTGACCAGCGTGCTCCGCTTCGCAGCCGAAGCTGAAGTCCTCGCGGCCGGGATGGCGAGATTTCTCGTAAGCTTTTCCAACTCCTCGCCCCACTCTCGGCAGTAAGCGCCTGCGTGCTTGTCTATAAGTTTGTATTTCGGCAGTGTGGTATCGGTTGGTTGGTCCGGCATATCTTCGTCCAGGGCGATAGCTTGTAGGATTCGGTAGTGCCACTGGAGGGAGGGGTTGGAATATTTATCCGGTACGTAGCCTCTTGGCATGTGCAGTTGTTTTACAACGGCGCGCATGCGGTCGATTAGGGGGGCGGGGGCTGGTGTTTTTGATCAGCTATCACTCAACTCACTCACTCTTCGGGGGGGGGAGCAGCGTGCATACCGCGAACAAGCTTATTCTCCGGGTTCTGCCTAACGTCGTCCGCGAAAGGCAAGTGTATAAGGAAGAACCCCGGGGGAGTAATTTGCACACCGTCATCCCCGAGTTCTTCAAGGCTGGGAAGAACAGCTACGATCTGTGGCGCGGCGTTCTTACGAGAGATGCACCAGGCGATGCCCACTTTCCCGTCCTTCACTAGCTTCGCGTGTAGCGCTGCGAAGACCCTTGTCGAACCAACATATCTGGTTTCGTCGGGGTATACGAAGTTCGCCGGCTTAACGTTCATGTCGAACCTCACCGCGGATGCAGGCTTGAAGCCGATAATCCTGATAACCGGCTCGCCAAAATTCCTCATAGCCTTCATTTCCTCGGGGGTGAACAATATCTGCTCGCCACCGAACTTGTAAGCTTTGCGGACCTCGGCCTTGTCAACCACCTTTGCAGTCTCCTCGGCGAGCCGGGTTGTCACGCCTTTCACTATCTGTGCCTTTTCACCGCTGGTATAGACGTAGTGACTCCTAGCCTTCTCCTGGCGTTTGAACAGGAGGTAGCCTTTCACGCCGATTACTAGACCAGGGCCCAGTTCGAGTTTGTTGGTGAAGAGAGCACGCTTGGGTGTTGATTTCGACTTTATGCTCGAAACCATCTGCTTCAGGCGCATTTTACCGCTCACAGCAGCTTGAGAATCATCTTCCTCATCTGTGGGGGAGCGGTACACGATATCATCGTAGAACTTTGACGAGTCGAAGCCGCCTTTCGCCGGGTTGCAGATGAAGAACGGATCAATCCGGACGCCGAGGTCGTAGAGGTCCCGAGCACGAGTTATGGAGCTGTTCTTGAGCGCTTTGTCGGCACTATGCGGGTCGTCTTCGTCGGTTACTATGAACAGCCGACGGGATTGGAAATTTGCAGCTTTGGTCGTGAATATTTGGTTCACGGCGAAAAGGACATTGGCAATGGAGACTTGCTCCTTGGTGGGTTTAAGGAGGGGTTCGAACTCTTCGGGATCTAGCACACATACCGCCACCACCGTTAACATCAACTCCAGGAAGCGAGAGTCGATGATACAAACCCTCAATAAGATTCTTCAACCTTTTAATCCCCTCCGCATCGGGAATATCCAGATCCAGCAGCAAATAGCAATGCTCATACCCTCCCCCTACCCCCCCTCCTCCACCAGTATCAAACTTCGTAGCTTCGGTCCCAAACAGTAATATCCCCATCATGTCATTCGGGTTCGAAATAATCCTAGACTGCAGCACTCCATAGGCACACTGCAATGCCGTGAGCACCGCCGAAGCAGGCGCGGAAGCTTTCCTCCTCCCTTCATCTCCGTCGTCGAGTTCTTGGGGTGCCAGCATCGTAGTCGAGACCTATTTCATCAGCCTATTAGCTCTCCCCCGGGATCGTTAGAGGGTAGATTGGATCCACACATACATCGATAGCAAATAGAATAGCATCCTTCTGGTTCGAATATTGCTATTCCACCACGGTTACCCCCCCCCATTAGCCACACACACCCCAACCCATGGAGCAAATAAAATAAATCAAAATCAAATTAAACCAAACCTGAGAATCCTCCTCATCCTCATCCTCATTAACGTCATCATCCTTCGGCGTCCATTTCCTGGTTTCCGACATTTTTCTCTCGGTTCCGATATTCTCGTTCGGCGGTGAATGGAGAAAGAGATGCTGAGTTTCACCCGTTCCATCAACGTTGCGGGGGAAGACGCGTCGTTGCCAGGAAACCAGGTGACAAGGCTATCACCCAGAAGTGGGAATGGTAGCAAGGATCGTAATTACCGTTATGATAATCACTTTCCATCACGGAAGCTAAATCCTCCCAACTTCGGTAAGGTAGGGCAAGGTTGAGGCGAACCACCCTTCAGGAAAAAGGCTGCACTCGAGCCGAACTGAGTCACTGCTACAGCAACTTGTGCCAGAACAGCTTCTTGGCATGGGTCATACGGTATCATACTCGTACTCACCAGGTCAGCCCTAGTTCCATTCAATCCAATCATATCCCACGGCCATAATGTCCAGCTGCCGTGGTATTTATTTATGATACCACCGTATGACACCAGGAACCTCGAGGCTCCGGAGGGCTGTAGGAGTGAGTGATTATCCATGATACTGAGATCCATCGCACTCCACAGGATGATACAGCACCGTACTGTTCAGCACGACTCCGTACCTATAACAAGGGCCGGGCACGGAAAAGTGCCACCGCATCATACGGAGCAATGGTGTTTACGTTGGTGTTTTTTGGTCGGAATTAGTGGTACTCTCTCCAAAAGCCTTACACTGCTCAACAAGAGCCTTGGAGTTTAGTGAGGCACTATGCAATACCGCTACTTTATCCTTGAGCCTTGTGTCGGAAGGTATTTGCTCCTTACAACTCCGTACTTTGAGTCCGGAAGGCAGGCGGGCCTCCCACAGCGTCCCACATCTTCTCATACATCGTCTTTCTGTGTGTCACCCCCCCCACGAAGCAGTGCGGAGGAAGGATAGAAGGAATGGCTTTTGTTCACCAGACCGTGCTTCCTTCGTTATTCCTCTCTTGCTGCCTGGTTGTTTCGCGTTAGACTAAGTTACACTGCGCAGTATCGCGCTACATCTAATACCGGTACCGCAAGTTAATCATCTGCTCTACTTAGTCGTCACACCTCCCTGCATACCCTCATATCTAACCTGCATACTCAATATAATATTATCACATTATGTAGTCACCACACATCACTTTTTGCTTTCCATCAGTGATCCGATAAATGGGTGAGTGAACGCAACGCACGGCTCTACAGCTTCCTTGCATGCTAGACTTTATGAGACGGCTTTTTTTCCCCCCCTTCCTCCTCTCACTACGTTCGTGGATAGCCATAGTACATCTCCAACCATCATAAGAATCGTCATGTAAAACTACACATTATGTACTTTACGGAAACAGGACCGCATTAATTACGAGGAGCTGTAGGGAGGAATGAAGATATGGGTAAGCTGGTAACTTGGAACAAAAGAAAAAAATGTTACGAGGGGAATAAAAGTAGAACCAATTCATGACCTGTCAATACGCCTAAACACCGAAACAACCCTGTTTTCTCTATAAAAGATTTGCCATTCAGCATCGAGGCGTACTACTGCACATGTACAGTAAAGCCTAATCAACGAGCTTCCCAAACTTTTTGTTTCCCCCCATCATCATCTCCAATAGTTCTATCGCCCTAACCAATCTGCGATGTCAGCCAGACCGGTACCCAACCCCTAATTTGAGAATATCCCCATTCGGGCACCCCAAGTCTCGCCCTTGGGAGAGACGATAATCGAATAGGGAAACGGATTGGCCTCATTGGTGGTGATCGGTGGAATATGGTCCTTCTTCATGCTGGCTGTGGTAATGATATTGAGAACAGCTGCCTGTAACTGTGCCTCCATAGACATTCGGAGTTTGATACGCTCTATATGGTGCATACAAGTCAGCCGAACGGTCTGAAGAAAAAAGGGTCCCTACGCTGATAAGTATAACGTTACGCACCAGCATCAGTTCTTGCAGAAACGACTGTGACGTTCAGCACCCATTGCTCCCAGCAGACTTTCTCCTCAGCTTTCGAGAACCAATTCTTCTTTGGGCGTCTCTCGTAGAACTCCACTGTGTACACTCGAATTCGGTTAACTTCACTGGGGGAGTGGAATGTTGGGAGAAGATCGTAGAATCAGTACCTGCTACTTGCCCGCGTTGGGGTTTTGCTCCAACGCCTGCAGAGGCTTCTATTGATCTTATTAAAATATTTGTGCGTTGATTGATAAGCTCATCGAGCTCAGGATCGTCTACCGCGGGCTATTTGAACGGTCAGCACTGTGCCATTTCTAAGTCGTGTCGCATGACGCCTCATATCCTAGCAAGATATCAAGAAAAACACGGCGGGAGATGTCCGTAGTTCAGGAATTTCGCATACCAGAGTGAGATCGAGTAGGTCTCTAGTTTTCGGTCTGACGGTAGGGAAAAATCTGTGAAAGAAAATGGTTGAGATAACACCTATCCAAAGGAGTTAGGGTTAGTTTGAAATTTTCGCAGAAACCACATGAAATGGACTGCGGCATTGCAAAAGCAACTAGTACCTTTGACAATCTCCTTCACCAAAGAGCGATCGGCGAGGACATCGAGTGAGAAGACAGGCGGCCGTTCCATCCCATCGTCTTGGAGTAGGAACTGAAGTTTGTGAGGGAAATCAGCCCTTGAGGGCAGGAGCGTGTCCTGGGGGTTATATGTCCCTCGAAAGGAAAGGGTATAAAATAAATAGAAAAAGACGGGATAACAAAGGTCGTGTGGATAAGTCTGGGTGCCGGCGGTTGCCGTCGAAAGGTTGGTCTCGGAGCAAGTGCAGATTTTATTTCCCCTTCTTTTTCGCCGTGACTTGACCGTTATGTATGGCCCTTTGGGCGGACACGAGATGGGAGGGGGGAAGAGAAGGACAATGACGAAAAAAAAAGGAGGGGCAGCGAACGGCCGGTTTCGTGCCTCTGAGGGGTAAAGCATATACACCTGCAACACAGGCACCCATGACTAAGCGGGGATAATGGAATGAAGGTGTAGTGATAACACTGGGTAAAACAACTTGGGTATTAACTTACCCCCCCCC
>QLOI01000997.1:15935-34753 GCA_003313605.1 Tuber umbilicatum
AATGACACGATAATCCCCTCATCACGATAATTTCTATGAAAACCAGGTTGTGTTCGTTGGTTCAAGTCAATCATCACAACGGGTCAGGGACGGAGATCTTTTCGCAAGACCGCGCGGGGCTATAGGGCATTTTCGCTTGGCAAAGAGCGGACATGAGTGAAAATCAGGGCAAGTCTTGCGAGGTTGCGAGGGCTTAGTTTACGGGAATTACGGGAGGCTCTGGTGATGGTTCGTTTGAGTCTAGGAGCACGGTATGATACTAGTAGGCTCTCCGTACCAGTGTCCCAGTGTCATGGGAACAACAGTGGGAGCAGAAACAAATAATAATGATAAGAAAAGTGCTTGTATGAGAGAAGTCACCTCTCAATAGATTCCAATGGTTCATCCTGTCTTGCATACCGATGTTTTTTCTCTCTTCTCCACGGTATTATCCCCTCTTCGTCGTGGTCAAAACACTGCTCAGTGCTGAGTGCTCACTGCTCGGGAACCTCGGTCACTGGCTGTCACGTTCCATTCCCAGTGGCTGTACTCGAGTACCGAGTTTTGGACAAACACCTCTTGTGCCTGGCTTGGCACAAAGGTTACTCTTACTGAACCGCTGGCGCACCGACACTCCCAGATCAACACACGCCTTGCTCCTGCACATCTTCAGCCAGACAGAGGCGGACATCCAGAAACCACTCTCCAAAGTGCACTACAAATAGGGTGAAAGGGCTAAGAAGAGGTCGGCTAGTGGAAGGTAGATACAGTGAAAGAGAAAAAGCCTTCCGGATACGGTGCTGTTACCATACCAGGTTGATTACACGCCTGGTTCCATCCACTCCAGTAATCATATGCCCTATCGGTCTCGAGCCAATTGTTTCACGCTCGCTCGCGGACGCTTAGCTCTCACGGTACTTCCCCGAACCTTGCCTTCACCCTTCATCCTGCCCCTTCTCCTCCATTCTGCAGACCCCACCCATCCCCGGCCTTCTATCTCGTTTCTCATTTCCGCCATGAGAGCATAGGAACGTCACTTCCTCATAACACCCAGAAAATCAAATGTTTACAGCAACACGAAACTTTTTCAGACGCAACCGCAGGAACTTTGCTATCGGCGTCGGTCTCGCCGGCGCTGGCTACCTTGTCACCAATTATGTCCTATCGAAGCTCTCGGATGCCCGAGAGCGCATGTCTAGTGACCGGATAGCCCGTGAAAAGTGATATTTCCCCCCTTTCCCCTTGACAATTCGGTTCGCCCATGCTGACGGGTCATTGTTGTGGGAGTGAAGTCTTCGCCGGCGGTTTGAACAAAATCAGGAGGATTGCACATTCACCGTGCAAGCACTACTCCCTACCGCCACACAATTGATTCTCGAGGAGTTGCCCGTTGAGAAACTGACCCAGGAGCTACAGCAGAAGAAGGCTGCGCGAATCGCGAAGAGCGGAACCCTTGCAGGAACTGGCATACCGACCGATGCGGCATCCGAGGCTTCGACGGCTATTACCGTGTCCGGAGGTAAAGACGACGATGCGCAATCGGTGCAATCCTTCGCTTCGGAGTCGTACGTGATGCCACAGAGGGAAGGCGAGGAGAAGCCGGCAAAGAAGTCGAGGGTGAAGCTTTGGGACGATATCAAGATCAGCTGTAAGTTTTTCGCAAAGTACTACTACATCCGTCCTCAAGCCGCACATTAATGGGATTGCGCCTGATCCAGCTTTATCACGGTCCTTCACTCTGTTGTACACCCTAACCCTCCTTAATCTACTGACCAGAGTTCAACTCAACCTCCTCGGCCGTAAAAACTACTTATCCTCCGTAGTCACCTTATCGGCGCGCGACGGTGAGCCCACTATTTGCCTAGAAGATCATGAGACCAGAGGTTATGGAACGGACATGGCGACCAACCAACAGTACCTGACCTTCTCTTGGTGGCTACTGAACCAAGGATGGCGACGACTCCTTCAGAAGGTCGACCAAGCTGTTCAGGAGGTCTCCGCTTCGTATGTTTATTTTCCTTCTTCCTTTTTTCACCCCCTCCTCGTATTTAATATGTGATAAGGGGTAGCTCTACTACGATGGTTGAAAGTTGAAAATGGGAACTGACAAGCTTGGATCTAAAGATGGACGGCAAGGGACACCATCTCACTGGGGCAAATGAAACGGCTAATCCTCGAGGCTCGGAAGATCATCGAGGCGGAGAGCGAATCCAGGTAAGCAAGCCCAGTTTCTCCCAACTTGTATCACAATCTCGTTCACGAGAGCTTCTCCCCCACGTGGGAGACCATCCCAGAATCCCACATCTAGGAAGCTAACCACATAAGACCCACCAGTATTTGGCTTCCATATCTCCTCCCCCCACGCTCCGACGAAGCCATAGTCTTAGCCGAATCTGGCATCGCCGCAACCCCCGAGGGCGAAGACCTAGACATCGTCTCCCCGTCCCTCCGTCGCCTCCTAGACGAGACCTCGGATCTAATAGACTCCCCCAACTCCTCCGCCGTGATGCGCAAAACGCTGGATGCCGGCTTCGACTTCTTGCTGGAGAAACTCGCCGACGGAGCGTTCAAGCAGAAGGGCATGGCGCTGCCGGCCGCCATAACGGCGGAGAACCGCATCACGCCTATGCGCGATGATGAAGAAGAGAAGGCTTTGATTGAAGGTGATGCTGCAACGACAAAGTTTGCCAGCGTGCTCGCCGTGCTCACGAGACAGGGGCATTTGATTGGGAATGGAGTACCAAATGAGTACTTGCAGGTATGTTTTCTCTCCCTCTTTCCTTCCCTCCCGATTTTATCCTACGCCCGTCTCGATCCGTTCATCCCACGCCAGCCAACACTACAGTGCTTTTATTGTACAACAAGGCTATGTGTGAAGTCTTGGTAGGCCCAACGTTGCTAACGACCTGTGATTGGGTAGGTTATTGAGCAACAAAAGGAGTTAGAGGCTTTCAGCGCTTTAGTATATTCGTCAAATTTTGAATTCGTTGCCGAGACAGACGACAGTCCTGCTTCTTGGTTTTGAGACACGAAATATGGACACCTTTCTTTTCTGTTTGCTCTATAATTCTCTAAATACTTCGCCCGTTCTTTCTTCCGAAGACCCATTCGCTTGCATTGAAATACTGGTATCATGTATCAAGTGCTGCAAATGCAAGGCTTTTCCTTTTTCTCTCCGTTCCTTTTAATTCAAAGCAAATCGTTTCCCAGGCTGTCTTGCTTCTCAAAGGTGTCCACTGCATTATCTTCCTACAAAAAAGAGTCGAGCGCGCAAATGGAACCAAGGGAACCCTAGACTATAGAACAAAGCCGGACTCTAAAAAAAAGAAAAAAAGGGAGGAAAGGAGGTAAAAGAAGATACCAAGGAAATAAGACTTTGAAAAAGAATAAAAAGAAAAGAAAAAGGTTCATTAACCGCTCATTGATCCCATTTTCCCTACGTTGACTTTTGACTATAAGAGAAAACCCAACAAAATATGAACCCAGTGGCTAACCATCGTGTCCTCGTGCGCATGCATCATATCTGCAGCCTTGCATTGCATTAAAATGAGCACCGTGCCGGTTGACCATTTACAACGACTTGTCACCAGAGATAGCATCGGCCTTTGCACGGAGGTTGGAGGATGCAGCGTTGGCACGGCCAGTAAATTGCTTGGCAAAGATAGGCAAGAGGAATGAGCGGAAGACAAGCTGAGCACCACTATTTTTTCGGGGAAATCAATTGTTAGCATCAAAACAGGGCCAAGCATAAAAAGGAAACAGCGTGTTTGCAGCGAGTATCGTGGGGAGCATACCCGAATTGAGGGAGACCAAGCCACATTATAAGAGCAAATTTGAAGACGTAGTAGAATGGTAGCCAGTAGGTAACAGAGATGGCGGACTCAATCACGCTGAAGAATGCAAATACAACCCAGTAACTAATGTAGTACCAGGTTAGAACGGAGCACTCTAACTATAGTATGAAGAAAGGAGGATCAACACATACGTAAGCCATTGTGTGTCATCAACCTTGGTGGGGGTGAAGAGAGCGTTGAGTGAGTAATAACCGGGAATGAGAAACCCAGCAAGATTTGTCAAAAGTTGGCCGCCATAGTTGAGGAAGATCATAAAAAAGTATACGAATCCAAGTCCGAGGACAACATATACCTTAGGAGCACCTGAAGGGATAAGAGCATAACTGTTAGCCAAATTTGAAAGAGGGATGATGATCTAGGCTCTCCGCAGTAACATACCGGTTTGTTTCTCAAGGTTGTTAAGAGCAGGGTATTTTGAGAGCTACGTCAGGCCAGCAGATAAGCAAAACCATACACCAAGAGAGCTGGGGCGTTGAAGGGCCGAGCAGAGGGTCATGAGGAAAACTTGTCGAGAAGAAGAACAACAAACCTCTTTGTCGAGCTGAGAGACGAGATTTTGGGCCTTATCTTGGAAAGACATGTTGGCTATGTTTATTGTAAGAACGGCGAGTCGGACACAGGGGTGGGGGGATGATGAATAACAGTGAGGTTGTAGAAATTAGGCTTCCGCGGGAGGATAAGTTGCAGCGGGAGCGTGTACAATGAGAATGGAGGAAGATGAGAAGAATCGGGAAGAGGGAAGACAGAGAGGAAGGACGAGGAAAGCTGTGAGATTTAAGTGGGAAGAAAGACGAGGAAGAGGAAGGAGGGAAATTTGGAGAAAGAGAGAGAGAGAGAAGATGGATGGGTGGGCGATATCGGGGAGGGACGGCTCTGATGATGCTAGGGGTGCAAAAAAAAGTTATTGTGGGCAGAATGCCAGTAGAAGAGTAGGCTAAGTACCGTAGCGAGGTGACAGTCCCCTTCCAACTTGGATAAGAGAGTATGGTAGCTTGGTCTGGGATAGAAAGAAAAGGCAGAGAGAATGGTATGGGGGGAGGATCCGGTCTGAATGCCCTAGGCGGTAGTCTTGGACTGGTAGGGTGGCCTTGAAGTGAGGGAATGAGTTGAGGCCAACTGCCTAAGCAATAAGTGTTACTTTTTTTTTTTTTTCCTCTTGAACTACCGTATGGGAAAAAACGGACTGGACTAATTAATACTCGGGGACAGTATCCGGACTTTTTCTTTTCCTTCTATTGATGCAGCGAGGGGGAAAAAAAAGAGCGAGTTGCTTGCTTGCTTCACTAAAGTTGTAAGTTATCCTGCTTCACGAGTTGTTCTCTCCTGCTTGCTGTTGCTGGCATGTCGGTGGCTTGCGTTGATGCAATGCCGGCCGACACCCAGCGAATTACGTCAATTTTTGGTAACTGAGGCACATATCGTACCGTTCTCGGGCAGCATGCGAGTACGGTATCTGGTCTACACTGTGACAGTGTAACGGCGGTCAACTTGTTTCGAACAATTATTACTCCTGCTCGAGTACCGGTAGATAGAAGGAAGCATATGGTATCTGTGCCTTTGTGATGGCCTTGAGGATGCGCCTGGATCACGCCGATTCCTTGTGGTATCCTATTTTTCCTTCGCAATAGAACCAGATATCATAATTATATAAGCAAGCAAAATATTGTGTCCGTGCGGCCAAAGCTTTGATAATTTACCCATTATTAAACTATGATATCTATACCAGTTATCGAACCTACCAGCCTCTCCAAAAAAACAAAAAACAAAAAAACAATAAGATACCGGTACAATTCCCTTTCCAGCATTCCCGATTTCCGAGTCTTGTGAAAGGTGCCTAACCCGGATGCTTGGTCACCGTAAAGGGCTTTCTTATCACAAGTGTCCATCCCAGGGATAAAGTAATTGGAACATGACTAAGCACAGGAAACACTCTGTTGCGTGTTTGAAACCCTGGCTCTCGTTGTCCGGGCGACAACCCATCTCCAAAAACAACCTTTCTGTGCTCGTCCTCTCTGGCCCCTCTCACGAAAGCAGAAGCAGAAGAGAAAAGAAAACGATTTGCTCCTTCTGCGTCTCTTGGCCATCACAACAACACGTCCACCTCGATAAACACCAAAGAATTCTCAACTTCTTTGGCCATTTTTTTCATCTCTTCCCCCGTCAACTGCGTTGCAGCGTTATCAGGTAATCTCTTGTTGTGTGGATATCTCATCGTTCCACTTCGCGCCTCTTGTCAACACTTTACCTCGACTTAACCTATCCTGACGTGAGGGATCAACATCACAACAACAACCGTTTTCTTTCGTCTTGACAACCACCTCCACACATACTGCGAAACAACAACTGCCACCCCTCCTCCCACTGTTGCCCCACCAACTCCATCAGCAACAAAATCTCTCTGCTACTTTTGGCTATGGAGGATTCTTCTGGATCCGGTTCGCCTTTGCCTCAAGGTAATACCTCATTTTTTGTTTTTGATGACTTCCTTTGTTCCTCCCTGATTGTCAAATCCCCCGCTCCATGAATCGTTCATTCCCTTATTCATTCTCGCGTTGTATCTGTTTCTTTCAGTTAGCAACAAACTTATAGTTTGAATTCGTTCTCACTCACTTATCTTCATCGTCAAAGGTCCCAATTCCTCTGGACATTCTCAGACCGCACGCTCTAGGTCCCGTTCGATCGCCTCCAACTCAAGCACTCCCCATCCTAATGCTCATCCCCGTATTGCCTCTGGGATACCACAATTCAACCAGGAGCCATACAACAGCGAGAATCATCCAATGACCCACCCGTCTCTTCTTGTGATGACCCACAACCAGATAACTGAGATACAACCTCCCATTGGCACCTCTCTCGAAGGCTCTCCACAGACGAACACTGCCTTTCCGATCGATCCAGCTCTTGGAGGAAGTCCCCCGGAACAGGCCCCTCTACCCGAGCTTAGATCTCCAACCACTCCGATCCCGGACATTCCAAACTTTAGCCAGGACCGTGTGCCCAAGGATGAAGAAAATCGTGAGTTTGATTCTGGGATGATTGTTGACGAGGAAGAAGAGAATGCAGGACCCTCATCTGGGAGGAATTCAAAACGAGGATCTGCGATCGTTGAGGACAGCGATGCCGAGCTTCGTCGGCTAGCTGAGGAAAACAAAACAGTCCCATTGGACGAGCTCGCTAGAAGGGTCAGAAATGATGAAAACTCACCGTCCGCCGAAAAGACAAGGCAGGTTTACGGTTTAGGATGGTAAACCCCCCTCCTCCCCCCTACCTACCCCACAGTTACTTCACCGGTCCTATAAGTCCTACAGCAGACCTTGGGGCCCTTCGCCCCGTTGTAGCTGTTTTCTGTACCTTTGGAGCCCCCGATCTACGCACACATTGGAAGCTAACTTTATTCGTCTAGGTTGCAAAAGAATTGCGAGAGAGTCCCCGATGCCTCGGTCGCCGTCCCTCGTAATCGTGTATATGCCCGTTATGTCGGTATCTGTGCCAATGAACGCATTAAACCCTTGAACCCTGCGTCTTTTGGAAAGCTTGTCCGTCTCATGTTTCCTGAAATAAAGACACGCAGACTTGGAGTCCGTGGACAATCCAAATACCATTACTGTGGTATTCGCCTCGCGGGCGAGCAGTCATCCCCCAAAGTGTCGCAAGGTTCAGGTTCCGCCTCAGGATCGGAACCACCCGCGCAAGCGGCTGGGGATGATCATCTGCAAGTCTTCAACCCTTCTGCTCCTTTGCTGTCTAAGTTACTGACAGATAGCAGAATGAGTAACGGCTCGGCTCCACCCTTCAGTAGTAACTCCGTACAAAAAACAATTCAAAACAGCATCAAAAATTCTTCGTATAAAGCTTCCAGCATTTCTATCAATTCTCCTGTGTCATCATTCCTGCAAAACGAGCTATACTTCTCCCGTAATGAGGCAGATAACCTATCGTCAAATGAAATTCTTAAACTCCCCGACATAGACCTATACGCACCGCCCGGAACAGACCCTGACATATCAGCCACTCTCACAGCTATCTACAGATCTCATTGTACCTCGCTCATAGAATGTGTTCGATATATGCGGCTAAAACAGTTTCATCAGCTTTTCATTTCCTTTCACGGCACACTGACCACTCCTGTCCAAAAGCTCTTAGGCGAACCTTCGATTGCTTCTTGGATTCGAGAGTCTGACTGGGTCATGTACAAGGTTGATTGAATCATTGCCCCTACTCGTTATCGACTATGCTCACCTTTTCTGTAGGAAATGATAAGACTGCTTTCACCGTTAGCATTGCAAGTGGTGCCTCCATTTGTTGTAACCGCTCTTCGACATCTTTCCACAAACCTGACATCCCACATCTCGATGACATTTGCTGTCCAACCCCAGCATGTCATTGACGCGAAGATCGTGCCGTCTAGCATATTCTCCAGTCTCTTGGACCGATTGCTGCGTGTAAATGACGCCGCGCACGCAGCGGCTAGATTTCTCGGGAACCCTCCCGACAGAGAGCAAATGGTCAAAGACTGGAAAGACTATGTCAACGCACAAACAATCGTGGACCGTGAATTGCCCTGTGGCTCTGCAGCAGTAAGAGAAATCCTGCAAACCGAGGTTATCACCCTATTACAACCACCGTCTACATCTGTAAATGGGATTCCCGAAGTAGAAGATGGCTCAGCTTCCACGGAGAGTGTCCTAGACCGATGGACACAATTCCTAACCTACCTCCCTCACCGATTCCCAGGAACAGACCCACGACTCTTCAACCTGTGCCTTGGTGCCGCAGCATCCGCGGCCTTACGGGATTTAACAACCAACGGTGCTGTGTCATTCGGTAGCTGGTGGGTCGTCCGTTGCTGGGTAGACGAATGGATGGGGTGGCTCGCCGAGCGAGGTGGATTCCTTCGCCATTCTTCTGAACCGTTGATACACATCGGCGGCAATCATGTAGGTGTTGAGGAAGAGCGTGTCTCTGTCGAGGTGGACTTGATCGATAACGGGGACGAGCTTGGCCACGATGATAGCGGCATATCTTTACGAGGAGGGGAGGAACCAATACATCTTCTGGACGAGGTAGGGGATGATCGGGATAATAGGATGGTCACTATCAAGTTTAGCAAGTAGTAGTCACGGTACGCTCGCCTCGGTGGTGTGCCTTCCCTTATGATACCTTCTGATTGATCGATCTGCTTTCGGTTTTATATATATCTTTAATTGTTGAATTTTTGTTGCGTTTTGTTTATTTTTCCTTTCCCTCTTACGGTAGTTACTGAAGGGTCTGGAAGCAAGCCCCCCTCCTCGAATTATTCATTTTAATGAAGGCGCGATGATTGGTTACTTTCTTGTATATCGGGTTAAAATGATTTTTTTCTTTCCTTTTTTTCCTTTTTCTTTCTTTACTATAGTGAAAGGGTGTTTTTTGAGGTTCTTTATTATTATCATTTGATTTTCTTTTTTGCGCATCATCATCTTATCGTGGCTATCTTCCTCCTGCTCCTTCAACTTTCTTCGGTTCTTTCCTTTGTTATAAACAGGGGCTGTCGGAGTACATGTAAGTTAACATTTCTTCTTTCTTTCGCTCTTTCGCTCTCTCGAAGTTACTGCGTCCTAGGCAAGATCTTTGAAACCGGTCTCAGTTCTTGTGTTGCATATGTACTCGAGCATGGTACGGACCACTGTCCTGCATTGCGCTTCGGTGATGATGATGTGCCTACTATGACCCTGCCCTTTTTTCTCTTTCCTGCCCGCCTACCTGCTTGCCTGCTTGGTGATGTTATTGCGTAGTTGAATTACTTCCCTTGGATCACGTTGGCGAGAATGAAATGTGTGATCTAATTACTCGAGCAGGGAAAGAAGAGAAAATACGATGGGACAGCATTTGATGAGGGTGCCGCTGAATATTTATTATTTAGCTAAATTACCACCACTAGCGAGTTATCGTACTGGTACTTGTACAAGTATGAAGCTTCCCAAATTCTATTGCAAGAAAGCCTGCTTGGGTGCTGTAGAGTCAGTACGGGGATGATAAGATGTTTTCGTGCAAGACAGAATACAGTACTTGGTTACTAAAGTTCTGGAACACTTGTCTCCAAGACGTATACTAATAATGCCCAAGGTGTCGGAATACCTAAAGAATCGCCGAATACCCGAGCAGTGAGCCAGCAAAACAATTCCTGTCTTGCACGAAAACATCTTACACGATACCGGTATTTGTACCCTAAAATCTCGTGAATTCCACTCTCTCTGTTAGTAGAGTTACGGATACTAGTTAGCGGGGCCCGATACGTAGTGCTGAGGCCTAATCTTATAACCTTGCACTGTCAGAGAAACGCCAATCCTTCGGCAGGCAACCGAATACGGTACGGCATAGGCTATGAGGTTGGTGCAAAAATACTGAGCAGAGCGGCATTCAACAACCCAAACACTGCCGGTTCACGCTTTCGTTCAATGCATTCAGAAGCTATAAAAGAATTGATAAATTGACAGTGTAATCCAAAATTCTTTCAAATATCTCCCCAAGTGTCCACATATAACTAAAGAATTGTTGGCTACTTTGACACGAGATATTGTAAAGTCAAAGTTCAATAAAGAAAACTCCCTAGACTGCTTCCCCATACACAAATCACAAAAAAGTGCGCCAAGACCAATGTACAGACTGTATCTCCCTCGACAATTCCTCAGCCAATTTAGATACAGAGTTCTAAAAGGTTGGAAATTGAGATCCAGGGAAAATTTTTCTTTTATATATGAAGATTTGATCCGGATTGCTTCACTAGACCAGTGGTTGGGAGGTTTCTGAACGTGGCTTTCTTCAGTGGAAAAACCCTTGCGCTGCTCATCGTTTCTGGCGCCAGCCAACAGCATCGAGTGATATAGAGTGATTATTTCGAAGGAGAGGCTCCCTGACAGCTTTTTGAGAACGTTTCGAGAACTTTCTGTGATCCCGTGGAATTCACTAACGAATAACGCATCTATCGGCACTGCCAACCAAGTACGGTCCGTTAATGGGTGGCAGGCCCAACAGAACCTTTGCTCCGATATTTTTCAATGGCTCTTCTTCTGCTGGTGTAAGCGTCTCCCAGGGCCAATACGATCCCTGTTCTATATTCCGCGTATAAAACTGCTGCTTTTCCAGATCGCTCAAGGCTTTCATCAGGACGTGGCTGCACTGCATCTAGGCTCAAAGATCCTAATGTAGGTAAGGATGGATATTCTCCCATAGCTATCACCTTCCCTGATTTCTAGATGCTTGTATTGGCTAGCTAATACCCGGCACGTCGACGTCTCCACAGCGTTAGGTGACGCTTTAGTCGAGGTGCCGGGCCATCCCCCACTCCTTTCCCCCTCTAGATTAGGTGTGTGTTCGTCCAATAGGGCTTGCAACTTTCCCCTGTATCCAGGTAGGACAGTTGGCTGGCCTAGCTTGCCGTAATTGCTTCGCCCCTGCTCGGCGGCCGTGAGACGGATCTCTTTCACCCGGAAGTGTAATCATATAGATTCTGGGAGGGCCCGAAAGATCCTTTGGGGGTACTACTCGTATAGATATACTTGTAATAGCATCCGCTATGGGAGGGACGTGAATGTTTGCACCGTGGTCGTCACCACCATGGAGTGCAGAGCAACCACTGCAGGTACCTAAAGGACAAAATACGATGCGGTCGCCCTATTCAGGGACATGACAGCTGAAGCATTAGCGCCACGCCAAAGCCGACGGGCTTCATTACTTTATCGTCGATATCCCTGATCCCCAGCAGCTAGGGAGATAAACTCAGTGGGGGGTACAGTGGGTCTGCAGAGCTGTGGATGGTAGTGATGGGTTCTGTCAATGAGGAATGGCTTTGCAAGAAAATGGGGGGAAATGGCATTTGAGTAGGTGAACTGTAACCTTATCAGTACGAAATTATCTAGTTAACGCTTCACGCTGAACCACGATGAGAGGCGCTAATGTCGAGGTTGAGGAAAGGGAAAGAGTTGAAGCAACAATCCACAAGCAAGGAACCCTAACCCTTCTTGACTGTCAATAACTCTGCACCTTGTATGATACCGGTACCGTATAATTCTACACTTTTCAGAGATATATATAATACTAAAAGTTCAGGTAAACCCCCCAGGACTCAAGTAATATAAAACCTAATGGTGCCATACCGTATATATTTTGCCTTTTACTATCGCACAAACTTGGGACCCTGAATTTTGTGAAGCATGAATACCAGTACCAAACAGACGAAAGGATGGTCTAAGGCGACCACATTGGGGAACTTTAGAGCTACCTTCGCTGAGTAGAGAGGGATGGATCATAGGATAATCCCAGGCAATTTTAATCAAAAATACCGCGGGAGCGATACCAATATGACAGGCGGAACAAAGTGCCCTCCTCCTCGATCTTTCCGTATTCCGAGCATTGATACGAGTGTTTGTTAGGCCAGTTGTAGAGTAACGAGTTAAAGCCGGTGTTTATAACATAGGTGACCATTGGACGTCGATCACTGTCCTGCGTGGCTTGTCCTTTTTCTATTCGGGAGTTGGTGTGACTAGTAACGGCTTTTAACCCTACAATCTCCCGGCATAGTTGCGAAGCTTCTAGAGTAACAACTCTGACGTAAAGCGATACTATTGGCCGGGGGGCAACTTTCTATTTGTGGGGGGGTGTGAGGGTTCTTCAGCAATGCTCAAGAGAGAGTTAGAATGGGCTGAAGAGAGTGTCCTAGGCTCCTGGCAGGCTCGAGCGGAGCGTTACCATTTCCGTGATCATCACCTCTCACCTTCCATCACCCACCAAACTCGCCGCCTTCCCCATACATACACATACATAGGGTACACTCATCACGCATCAACTCTTGAACCGTTTTCACCACGACACCGTATTCTCACGACCTGCTCATCTTCCTACTGGCAGAGTATCCGCCGTCCAACCGCACAACTCAGCACAAGTCATCTTTCACTGCGCTCACCTTTATCCTCTCATTATCTTTTCCCTCTCCCCACTCCTCCAAGAGGCTCTCATCGACTACCACGCAACCGCTCGCCTCGCCGCCTCCCCAGCCACAATCATCTCTTCCTCCCCCACTCCGCAGATATTTTCAAGTTCTTCCACTCATCCCTCCAAAGGCATCCCCGACCGCTCCGACTTTCCAACCACCCACCCAATCCCAACTTTAATCTACCACTTTGCCCTAAGGTCATATCTCACATACCAATATCAGGCTTCCGTCAAGCGACTGGGCTGCCCACGATTTCCGCTCCACCAGTAGCCGTGATTCTTGACATCATCTTTTTTTGATCCCTGTCCCACGTTACGCTCTAATAAATTTTCATTACTTATAACCTTGCGCATAAACTCTTCCTCCTCCTCCTCCTCCTCCTCCTCCTTCCTTCCTTCCTTTCTTTACTTCTACTCCTATACACTCTCACTCGCTATTCGTCTAAACCACTTTCTACATACAAACAAACTCGAAAGTTTAAACCTCGCCACTCGTATACATCATGGTTAAGGAAACGAAGCTCTACGATACCTTGGGTATCAAGCCTAACGCCACACCGGAAGAAATCAAAAAGGCCTATCGGTGAGTTTACTCTCCCATATTTAGTTAATATCTCGGCTTCTTGCTGTAGTTTTCCTACCTGAACCGGAACTAACCCGGCTTTGAAGGAAAGGCGCATTACAGTACCACCCAGACAAGAACAAAGATAGCAAGGTTGCTGCAGACAAATTCAAGGGTAAAGTTGAATACTTAATATTCGCCTCATACAAAAACTTCACGCACGGTTCCTAATTTTTCAGTTCAGAAATCTCTCAGGCCTATGAAGTTCTTTCGGATCCGGAGAAACGCAAGATATATGATCAGTTTGGCTTAGAATATCTGTTGCGTGGGGGCCCTTCGTCGCCACCCCCACAATCACAATCACATCCTTCATTCGCAAGATCCGAAACATTCCCAAACTTTTCGGGTATGGGCGGTATGGGTGGAATGGGTGGGATGGGCGGGATGGGCGGGATGGGCGGAGGCAGAGGCGGGCACCCATACTCTTATGGAACAAGCAACTTTCACCAGTTCGGTAACCCCGAGAGCATCTTCGAGAAGTTTGCTCGAATGGAGGGCGGATTTGAGGACCTTGGTTTTGATATTCTTGGAGGCCTCGGATCTGGTAGTCCCCTTGGAGGTGGCCGACCTAGTAGTTTCCCTGGAACTAGGTTTGGTGGAGGTCCTCGGGAGCCCAACGGAAGGAGTAAGACTCCTGAATCAACTGTATCTGAAAGGCGTGTAGGCCTTACTCTTGAGGAGTATGTTAACCCTTCTTATTTCCCCAATGGTTTGTTATTTTGCCATGTGTGCTAATACGGTAGAGTGTGTAGGCTTTTCACCGGCACAGAAAAGAAATTCCGTGTCAAGAGGAAGACCTTTGATAAGGATGGCAGGATTTCCCGGGAAGACAAAGAACTGAAGATCCCGGTCAAACCAGGCATGAAAGCTGGCTCAAAGTTCAAGTTCAAGGGTGTTGGTGATGAGATTGATGGAAGCAAACAGGACCTGCATTTCATCATAGAAGAGGTATCTCTATCGCTCAAATATTCATGATTATAAAATGAATTCGTTCCAACACTAATTTTACTAGAAACCGCACGATTCCTTCACTCGAGATGGTGACGATCTTATCACGACACTTTCCATTCCCCTGAAAGATGCTCTTCTGGGATGGTCCCGACAAATCAAAACAATCGAGGGGAAGCAAGTAAAGGTTTCGCATGCTGGGCCAACGTCACCAACATGGCAGGAGAGTTATCCCGGCCAGGGCATGGTGCTTTCAAAGTCACCGAATGAACGCGGTAATTTGATTGTCAAGGTCAACGTGAGTAAAAAAATAAAAATAACTACTCTCACGGCGAAAAGTTAGACTAACTCCTGTTTACAGATTGTCTTCCCTTCATCCTTAACACCTGAGCAAAAAAATCAACTCAAGGTTGCTTTGCCTTGAAGCGCACAGGTTGTATTATTACCTAGGAGCTCTACCCCATATGCTTAGTAGTCTATTATTTTTACCCAGTTCTTGTGAGATTTTTTTCTTCCACTTTTTCCTTTACTTTTTTCCTGGGTCTGACGGTTGGGCGCATGAGAGGGCTTTCATAACAAATTTTGAATTCATGGATGATTGACGATACGACATGATGTTCACCTTCCCTTCTACATAAAAAACAAAAAAGTTGGGGTTTGATAGCCAGTTTCTTAGAGCCCGGTCTCTTGTATAATTGTATAAAGTTTTCTGTTGGCTAGGGTCCCTTGGCATATTTTCCCCACAATTAAATAAAGGTCATTGGTTTTCGTATGCTTAAAACCTGCTATCAATAAGGAAAATGCTGCAACATATAATTTACGAATACCATCATATATTCGAGTGCTCTTTCCCGCGGTACGAGGGTCCAGCGACAATTTTGGCTTGCCACCGCCCTGGCTCGAGGAGTAAACCTCGTTACCCGGCTTAAAGGGGAGTAACGTCATAGCACCCCACCAAGTTTCATTCCGCCTTTGACAACTCAGACTAAGGTTTTGCATACCTCCTTTTTCTCTCGCGAGCTGAATCAAAACAACCACTCGCCACGTCTTTCTGAATCGATTCAACAATGGAGGCCCCAATAAACCAACCCGCGTCAGATACGTCCCAGGAGAACCCAACACAAGAACCCGACTCCCAAACAGTTGAAGAATGTATCAGTTATCTTAGTTCCAGGGACGACACTAGCCGATTTGTTGGTCTAGCAATACTGTCTTCGCTCCTAACTCGTATCCGGGATATCAGTGTTCTCACCCGATGCTGGGAGTCTCTGAATCCCCGGTTTCTAGACCGGTTGTTGAAGTCCGGTACGCTTCATTCCAGTCTGTGCTGGGCTTCGAGGGTTGTTAACAAGCAGTCGCTAAGGTGAAACGACGTGAAACAGGCGCCACTAGCCAGAAATCCCCGGAAGAAGCGAGGGATATGGTTGAGTTAGCGGTTCACGTACTACACGCATTTTCTACGCTACTACCAAATTCTGCAGAGGAGGTATCATTGGTTGGGAGAGCGCCCTTGCTCGCTGAGGCACTGCCCAAATGGTAGGTTCCCACGAAGCGATGAGAATATTTGCAAGTGGTGTGATGTCAGGTCTGGTAGGGTGATAGTAGTGGCTGATTATAGCGGTGATGTGATAGTTCGATGATTACCCAAGCGACGATATTGCAGACTCTATTGGTGTTTTCCACAGGGAGGAAAGGATCGGAGGTTATCACTGGGATAAAAGATTTATCACCATTGATAAGGTGTTCAGTCGAGCACGAGACGGCAATGCAAGTCCTACAATATGCATTTGTTCGCTCAATTTCTGAACCGCTGTTGCTAAAGGACCAACTGAAGAGGTTTCTGCCAGTGATATGTGAAGATGTGTTGGTAACGGATAAAGTTTCCCGGTCAAGAATCCTTTCATTTTTAAGTGACTTGCTGGCCAGACTTCCATCTGAGGTGAGGCGCACATACATGCCATAATCTGCACGTTCTAACCCTCACATTATAGCACCTCCCGTCAGACACCAACTGGGTAAAATCCGCATATAGGGCCGTCAGGGTCGTGATAACTTCCAGTCACAATTCGCACGAGCGATCACATTGCACTAAAATAGCGGCTAGTCTTCTACACAAATACCCGCCGTCGCTCCTCTTCGGGCCAAGGGCGCTAGGCAAAGCGCCAGTCAACGAGGAAAAACCGTTTGTGTACTTTTTTATGCAGCTGGTTCTCATTGATCTTCGTGCTACGTTTCCAGCGCTACTTGAACAGCTCGCTACTCCTTCATATGGAAGTACTGCTCACAGATTGGCTTCTGATTTCGATGTGCTGGCGGCATTCTTGGGGTATTTGCTAATGGTTGAGGACTTTGATGACATACCAATCACCCCAGATCTACTGCTAAAGTTGAAAGCGGATATCGGGGAGACCTTCGGCCTTACACTGGAGTTCTTGCGGGATCGTTGGGACGCTGGGTACGCTGGCGCTGCTGGCTTCGAACCTGGCTTTGAAAAAGACGCCCCGTTGAGTATAGCCTGGGAAACCAAGCTCGAAGGCGGAATTACGCGCGACCCATTAGTGATTGCAGCCGTCAGGGCGCTATCCCTCTGGCTGAAAGAGGACGAAAGCCTAAGAAAAGAATCCGGAGGCCTAACAGACCTCTTCTTGGGCTTATGGAAAAAAGGAAAAGAAGAAGGCGTAGACCACAGATTCTGGATCCTATCCAGCCTCGAAGGAACGGTAGAAGAGGACAATGGCCGTGAACAATTTCTTCAGTATCAAGGCATTGACCTAATCTGGGCCGACCTGAAGACAATATACGTAAACCGGGGCGCCGGGGAAGACGACCTCCGAATAGCATATGACGAAACAAGAGTACTGACCCAGGTAGTGATACTAGAAGATAAGGCCAACGAAGTATGGGTCAAAGAAGTCCTTGCGGCAGTCAGCATCAGAGGAGACTCAGGCATGCGTCTAGAACTTGACGCTGCCATGGCCCGCCTGGCTAGTGCTTGCTTGGTTAAGACGCATAAGGCGGTGAGAAGGCGATTGAAGGATGATGTGCAGAAGGTCAAGGAAGTTTGCGGGAGGTTATTTACCATCGCGAGTGGGATGGAGGATGGTGGGGGGGTTGTAGAGTTAGTGGGGGAGGCGGTGGAGGAACTAGACGGGATGTGATATACCAGCCATTGACAGGACAATACAGTACTATGCTCTTCCTCTGATTCGTTAACATTACCGTGGGGTAGTGTGATATACAGGGTGAACATATACCAGTACTGTAATGCGGTACTAACAGAAAAACCCAAAGGCGACACCCGTTCTCACACTCCCAATCGCAGACTCCAGTTGAAGTTTCACGGAACGAGTGATATCCTGCGACTCTACACTATGGCGAATCAAAGTAAAGGAAAGAGATAAAATAAAAAGGGAAACAAGCCGATAGTTCAACGTCGGGTACCACAGCGCGCCAGGGCTTATTTGGCCTTTTGTTATTGAAACGCCTACCACAATAGTTACAGAACATTGCAACCGCAGTTTCGCATCTCTCTATCCCAATGCAAACCAACCAACCGCTCCCCAGCTACACTGCGGCAGTCTACACTCACAGAAGGTGCTCCGGTTCTCATCCTGGCCGCGCTCGTAACTAAAACTGGTTTTTCAAAGGAACTCATGTCCTAGGACCCTACTATGTATCCGATATGCTCCCCGCTAGATCATTTCTCCGATCGAGATCCATGTAGAACCCCCTAGTGCCACGATACAACAAAAACTCTACAAGTTCATTACCGCGATTCAGGAAACGTTGCCGCAATTCTTATTTTGATCCCCATTTCATTCTTGCGCTTTACCAGTCTGAAAACCAGAGCTGGGTGATCAGGGGGGTTGGCTGCCCCTCGACCTCGCCAAAATCAAAGAATTATCTACTCGTACAGACCTGGCCAAACCCCTCTGCGATATCAACACCTCACGATTGTGGGGCGCCGCTCCTGTAGTCTCCATTTCTTCACGGATTATTGCCTATGGTCACTAAATGCGCAGCGCGGGTGACCTTTGAATATTAACTTTAATGTCCCATCCGGTGAATACTCCGACAAGAAGATTCCCGCCGAACATTAGCCCAGCACACCTACGGGCGGGGAGATCGGGGCTGAACAGCGGATAAAAGGTTTGATACTCCCGACGGGCAATTCGAAGGCGATCACCGTCACCCCGACGGCGATTACACTCCCGCACGTGAAGAGACTCCGCCGCGAGCCGCCACCGATCAGCATTTACCTTCCATCCCGCCAGGAATGTTTTCCACCTGGCCGGGCGGAAAGGTCTTCCCCATTATGGTTCAGAGGAGGCCGCTATTCCAGACATGTAAATACCCAACCGATTGATGTCCCATGACTTGCCTACCTTTTTACCATCACCGATACATCTCCCACCCGCCCTTTCACCACCATACCGGCGACCCCC
>QLOI01000997.1:44362-57209 GCA_003313605.1 Tuber umbilicatum
TTTTTTTTTTTTTGCTTTCTCCGCCCGCTCAGGAATGGTTGGGCTAGGTGTCATCATAATAATAATATCATATCAGTACAGTATCACGGCAAAGTGGGCCTTTTAGAGAAAGGAGGAGGACGGAGGAGAGACAAAATTGCAGTACACTGAGCAGCTCCGGGCCAGTGCGCGTAGGGATTCGGGACAGAAATACGGATACCGGTAATTACAACAACAGCCATTTGGAGACGCATATTTAATATTCCAGTAGGGCTTTCTCTTTCTGTGCAATCAACTCGTTCATTCATTCATTCATTCATTCATTCATTCGTTCACCCATTCGTTCACCCGTTCACCAATTCGCCCATTCATTCATTCATTCATGACCATTTGTACCATAGTATTACTATAATATTGCAGCACGGTAATACTCCTTACTCCGCCATCGGCCTCCCGGCATCAAAACTTGGAAGAGAGGAAGGAGGAGAGGACAAGAATTGCCAACTTGCATGAGATCTGCCGTCCTTCGCCAATCGACAATTGCCAATCGCCTCCTTCCCCTCCCCCCCCTCCTCCTCTCGCAGCCTTTACTTTTTCTCTCTTTCTTTCCTTTTCCCTTCTTGTTCACTTCCCCCTGCGGGAGCTAGCCCTTGTGTCCCACAAGCCCTCTCCCTCTTCCCTTTTTACCTATAAGCCTCTCTGCACCCTCCCTTCTGGTTGCCCTTTCCCTCATTTCTCTATCCTGCCGCTCCATACTTAACACAAACAATTCGTCTGACCCCACCTCCCACCTCACCTTCCAACCTCTCCGTTGCTCAACTCTGGGGGTTCGTCGATCAACTCATCCTAAACATTACTACTCTAGTGCAACCTGCAGCAATCGAAGGAGCAGTAACGATGGATGCCGTCTACCCCGTGATGACCTCGGTCATGAGGAGAGCCGAAGGTCAGGAAAGTCCTAGTGCTCAGAGGAGGCAGTCGGAGGGTTCTTTTGTGTCGAGTATATCGCTTGCCATGATTGCTATTACGGTCGTCAGTTTCTGTTTGGCACGACGACTTGTGGGAGTTCGTGACTTGTCATCGTTGCCGCTAGCGCGTTGGTGTAAGTTTTGCCGCCGTTTTTGGTAGAGTTGTTACTCTTTATTAGTCGCTAAATATGAACTCGGACCTTTTTTTCTAGTGATTCTCGCCGTTTTTACCGACAGTTGGATGTTTGTGCTTTCGAGTACAATTTTGCAGGCGAGTTTCGGACTCAACAGCAGTCTTAGAGCATGCGACGCGGGAATATTGCTCTGTCTGGTTTGCTATCTTAGCTCGAAGGTTTTAATGTACTTTTTTCTTGTCGAGAAGGTAGGCCTCGTTCCGCCCTGTATTTGTACAATCCTTACTAATGGTTTTTCAAGGTTTTTATTGTTCGCGGCAATCGCTCTTCGCGGTTCAAGGACAAGCTCTTCCTCTTTAATACTTTGGGCATGCTTGTGCCGTACTGCGTAGTCATCACTTTAACTTTCGTTTTGTACGTTTCCGTTGATCTCTCCCCGATACGCGCCCTCTAATACTTTTTCCTTGCAGTCGCAACGCCGAGATGGAGAATGGGCAGTGTAAGATCGGGTTGAAACTTCCTGCCAACATTCCGCTACTTGTTTTTGATTTCACAATTAATGTATGTGGCCATCGTGTGAGGTATCGGGTGACTTGGCGCTAACGAGATCCAATTTAGGTCTATTTAACCTTTTTGTTCCTGAAGCCTCTTCACGGTAAGTCAAACATACAGCAGAATCTGGTCTAGTTTGCTAATAAATTGGGTCAGGTCTCTGGAGTTTTCAAAACGGGGCCAAGTCCAAACAAAGCCGTCTTCACCGGGTCGCTCTTCGGACCTTTATTGGAAGTTGCGCAACATTGGTTTCTACTCTTGGGTATGTTAACTTTGGAAATGGCTCGTGTTCCTTCAGGAGAGTGCTGATTGGTGGTGAAGTAACTTGGTTTCTCTCATCGTTTTGAGGGGAAAAGAGCCCGGATGGATCTGTTTTGCGGTTTGCAATTCCGATAGTATGTTATTATTTGATCCTAGCTTGGTTTTGGTATTTTGACATGACTGACCCCACGGGTTACAGTTCTATTTTCCGTTCTTGTCCTTCACTGGGTTACCCACCAAGATGATGACATCTCCACCGATGGAAGGACTCGCTGCGGGCAGTGTGACCGCACAATTGGCGAAGCGTATTCGATTAGCCGTGGGTCTAATTTTGGTAATCTTAGCAAAGACCACAAGGGCCGGGTTGGTGGTGGTGGTGGTGAAGTCGTTACAAGCATCCATGCGGTACCAAAGGGCGCGTGCCGTCACGATAAATCGATACCTCTAGGTGGAATCCTGACGCAGACCGAAGTGCGTAGGGATATTGAGAGCTTGGGGGGAACCTCCGAGACCGAAGAAGAAGACCCCCGGGTCAACTCTACGGACAATATCCGCCAATCAACCTGCAGTCGACCTTAAAGAGATTAGGTTACCCCCAAAAATACACCACTTTTCCTCGGCCTATGCATTGTAATCTGTTGTTGGATTTTAGGGTTCTTTGTATATATATATTTTTCTCTATGTTACGGGTGCCTGGGGTATGCATTCTGTGGTTGGGTAATTGTATATTTTGCTCCCACGTGGCTGGTCTCTTTGTTTATGGGTTATGGGAATAGGTAGGGGGGAATTGTGGGAGCGATTTGTTTGCGTATGCATGTATGGGCTTTTTTTCCTTTCTCTGGGATTATCTGCATTTGAGTATTACAGGCCTGACAAATGCCCCTGACTGGAGCCCGACATATTTTAATATCTGGATATGGTATTGGCGCAGCTGGAAGCTTACTGGGGCAGAGTGTGGACGTGGGAACTGAAGCGCTATTCGAGGCTCATAGTTAACTTTTATTACCTTGCATCATTAATCAGACTGTTTTGTGTCCCTCGCGAATTGGTTGGTTGGGTAACCATCGGGTGTCTGAGCGGGGGGGGGGATTGTTATGGGCGTATTCTCCCGTCGGCGGATGCGGGGGGAGGGGGGTAGGCGGCGGCTGTGAGCAGTACTCGGCGTGGGAATGGAGGCTTCCATTTTCTACTGCAATATACTCTACCAGCTTGTCCCCATCCAGTGTTCAAAGGGAAAAGGGGAAAAGAAAAGAAGGACCTTTTCAAAAATCAAACGGCTCCCAATCCCCACATCGTGACATGGATCGGAGCAAGGTCGGTGTACGTCACGTCGCCCCGTGTTGCGGCTGTTCGTACGGTGATGCGCCCCACCGCCGCCGCCCCTGGACCCGAGCAAACTTTATTCGAACCGACAAAGTCGGCAGAGTGCGGGATGACCTGCAGGACAGACGGAAGAAGCAACCCGCACTCGATATTCCAACTCGAAGCGCGAGCGATCGGTTTTTTTCGCTGTGTGCGCTCAGCGGCCAATGATCCGACTTGTAGGTTTTTTTTTTTTTTTTTTTTCCAAAGCAGGATCTTGGTCACGTCGGAAGTGCGGGGCTTGGCGATTTTTAACCAAAAATTTAACAGGGATCCGCTGCTTACGGGTCTTTCTCAAGTCATAATCTGTCCCGCCCCCTCCAATGTTTGACTGCACTGCACCATCGCTCACAGCGCGACACCCAACCTGGGCCAAAAGAATAATATATTACATCATGGCGCGACCTCCTCCACGGTTTTCCGCTCCAGAAAACTCCTTCCCGAACCAATCGTCAGTTGGTACATAGTACGGGTACAGTACGAGTACTGTACACCACGGTAACTTGATCACGCCATGTCACGCCAGATACAGCCCTACAGCGAGAGATTCGTTCCGATATCATACCCGGTTGTGTGGTGGTGGAGGGGGGGGGTTCCGGCTTACGACACTTGATGTCATGGTTTACGAGTAGTCTACTCGTGCTCTGCGAGTATAGTTACCGGGTAGGCTATGCCATAGGTGTGTGTGTATGTGTGTGTGTGGCTGGTGCGGGGGTGGATTGTGCGGGACGGGTGTGTCGGTGGTGGAAAGGTGGGGGGAATGAGGGTCACCGGTAGGCTGGAATAATGCCGTATCCGCGTGACTGATGTGATTAGGGTCTTTTTGGGTCGTTTTGGGTTGGTGTTGGTGGGTTGGTTGGGTAAGGGTTCTTGCCCCGGTTCTTGGGCGTTGGCCGACATCCGAGAACGTCGGGGTTTGCCAGTGTTGGCTTGGTTGTGGTGGATAGTATATCATGTACGAGTACAGCACATACATTATTACATCGGATACAAAACGCATGAACTCGAACCAGCAGATATTTCGCCGGGCAAAGACTAACTTGAACATGCTCCTGCGTCCCAAAATAACCAAGAAAATTCGTAATTTTGAATTTGTTGCCCTGGAAATCTGACCCAAAAGCGATCAATACACATACACGGATCACAATTGAGTAGAGGTGAAGTACCGGTAAGCGAGTACCAACAAGAGAAATGAGACGAACGAAAGCTAAAGGTTGAGAGAGAACTGCACAAAATGGGACAAGAAGGAAAGGAGAAGAAAGGAAAAAAAAAAAACATTCCAATACTTGCTGAACCGCCTCCCTTTCAAAACGCCGTTTCTTAGTACTAAATAAAACGAGAGGAGAGAGAAAGAAAAATGATAACAATAATGAAAAGCTCCTACGCAAGTACTAGTAATATAAATGCATTGTTTTTCACCCAATGCCCAATTGTTTCGTGCCAGAATCAGCGGGGCGGGGAATAATAAAAAGGTAAACACCGGTGGGAAAAATAAATAAAGGGGGGGGGAAAGAGCCAAATCAGCGCCAGCTCAAGAGCAAGAGGCGTGAAGCGAGAGTAATTACGTCCCCCTTGTCCCATTTTGTCTTCTCCCGGAAAAACAATCATCATAAGAAGGGAAAAAATAAAATAGACTTGCGGGTAAAGTACCGAGAAAGAAAAAATGCAAATGACAGAAGAGAAACAAAGGTGGACACAAAAGCAGCGGTTATAAAAAGAACCCCCAAACGATGGCCAGAACAATAAATGATACAGTGAAGAATATAATGAATTTAGACAGTAGTGCTGCATTGAGGAATCTGAATTAAACAGGTCTTTCGCCTTAATTTTTTTTTTTTTTTTTTGTTGTTCCCAAACAACATTTGATCGATCGAATGGATCGAGTGCCCTCGTTGACCATGAGCCCCATTATTGCCGTCATCAAAGCCCTAGGAGAGGACAAAGAGCATAACTTAGACTCATTGCAGCACCACCGCAAGGGCTGTTTATTGACGTAACGCACCTTCCTCACCCGCTTTACAGACTGTAATCTCCCGACCCCACTCTGACTTGAGCACCTGAGACGCCGTGATTCTTCTCGTTGGATTAGGATCTAGGATTGAGTAGATCACGTTGCGACATCTCGCCTAAGTTATGGGAGAAGGGGACATGAGTCAGTAGTTGTTAACCGAGGAATGGGAGTGGGGAGTCAAATATGTAACCCTTCTCAGCTCACCCTGTGCAGGTTTTCTATAGGTGCGTAACCGCCCTCATCTTTTCTCCCTTCCAGATATTTTTCGAAGAATTCGTCCTCATCCTTCTTTGCGACTCGCCAAAGATGCCTTCCTGTGCGCATGGCCATGTAAATAACACCTGTGGCCCAAACATCAACTGCACGAGGATCGAATTCTTTGTCTGTATATTCTTCGGGGGCGATGTACGGTGCGGAACCGCACAAACCGCAGGTCATGTGGGCCTCCTTTTCCCACGCCATCCGAAAGCACTCACCATTACCGAAATCGGTAATCTTTAGCGCTCCGTTCGTAGTGAGTAGGAGATTTTCTGGTTTAAGGTCCCGATGAGCGACCCCCATTTGATGCATGTACTCCACACCGCGCATCAGCTGTTTAAAATAACAGTCTGCCTCTGCAACGTCGAGTTTGCCGGCCGTAAGAACCAAGGTGTAGAGATCCCCTCCAGCGCAAAACTCCATCACCTCGCAGTAATCTCCCTTCGCATCCTGCAATAGATCCAAAGTGTGTATGACGTTCTGGTGCCGTAATGACGACGAAATGCAAAACTCGGAGGTCAATCGTTTGTGATATTTTCTTGGCGACTCCTGGGGCCGGCGACGGAATTCTTTGACGGCGTAAAGCTGTTCCGAATGGCCGTTCTTTGGGTCCGGTTTATGTGATATACGAACTATCCCGAAAGCCCCACGTCCGATGACCTCCTGGCACTTTCCGTATTTCTCAACGAGGGTTGCTGTGGAGTTCGGACCGCCCTTCTTATCACTCGCTAGCTTATCCCTGTCCAATTTAAGTTGGTCTACCCAACTCGACATAAGACTGAGTCGATCGTGTTCCCCGTGATCGTCCTTCTTCTTGCCTCCAATAAGATCCCTGAGCATATCCGAGAGCTTTTCCTGTCTCTTTGCACTGCGGAGGTGGTGCTCATGAGTGCCGTCGGGATGCGTTTGAAAGCGTTGTAATACCGCCGGTAGGCCGTTCTTATTATCTGTGGTCGCATGGGTTGTAGGTCTCTTCTCTGTCGATGGCGCTTTTCGATCAGGGCCAGTTGATATGTCCTTTTCCCGTCCGGAGAGGGCACTGCTATCGGTGTCCGAAGCGCTTCCCTCACCAACATGTCTCTCACGATGAGTACTCCTACTTTCTTCCTTCGCCTTACTGCCGGATTGAGAGAACATCCGTTGTAACCGCGATGATATGGACTTCTTTTCGGGGGCATTGCAGGGAGTGGCGGTGCCAGAACCCATTACTGACCCCGGTAGGGAAGAAAGTGAAGTGGATTGCCCAGGGACGGGAAGGAGAACCGGGGACGCGGTGGTTGAAGGAGCCGAGGATGAAACTGCAGGTGTCAACATGGTGGGAGAGAACTGGCCTTCGTTCAGGCTCGAAGAGGCGTTATTCTTCTGTAGTGGGGGCTCAATCATTGTTATTGATGTAGTAGCAGTAGGAGGTGAGGTAACAGCGTGGGAAAGTGAATGGTGGCGATTGAAGGAGTTTCCCGCACGGAACTGGGGGAATCCTCGAAGTAGGTATTAAGAGTATGTGCCGAGATTAGGCCGGTATAGAGATGGTGAAGCGGGTGCGGTGACAGTCACAATGGCGGAAAGCGGTCGCTGGGGTAGGGCGAAGCGGTGAGGGCGACAACGAGTAGCGCAGACAAAGGAGAAGGGAAGAAATGAAGGAGAAGGGACAGCAACAGGTTACGAGTATGTATTGAAGGCAAAAAGTGAGAGGCAAAAATTAAGAGAGGATTTGAAATACGGAGGAAAAATAAAAAAAAAGTAGCGAAAGGGAAAATCCAAGGGATGGAGGGGCAGCTGGTGACTCGGGCTTTAAAAAGGGTATGTACGAGTATGTCTTCGGGGGGAAAGGGAGAGGGGCGGTGAGATGAGGGGGAGTGGGACCAAGGGAGAGGATTGGCCGGAGCAAGAATAGCGAGAGAAGTAGGATACGACCGGCAGAAAGAAACAGGAGAAGAAGCGACGAGGAGGGAAAAGCGATGAAGCGGCGGCAGCTTGATGATCGCGTGCGGGACTATTTTTTTCTTTTTTTTCTTTTCTTTCCTTTTCCTTCTTTCGGTGGGTTCTTTCCCTACGGTATATCTCTCTCTATCTTTCGTTCACTTTTTTTTTTTCGCTCTGATATTCGGGTTTTCGGGGTCGAAGTATCAGGAACAACCAGTTATTCTTCACGGTAATTATCTTCACTCCCAATCCATGTCTGCCTTTTGCCTTTCAGGCGGTTGCAAACTTAAATGGCTGCGGGCCTGGAGGAACACCGTAAGCAGAGGAATCGACTCGCCCTGTTCGATAGCAATGACGGAAGGCCAAACAGGGATGCTTGTTTTTGGTAACAATTACTGGGGCAGCGGAGATAGGCTGATGGTGAGATTAACAGAGATGGAGAACGGTTGACGGAGATGATGGCCCAAGATAGAGAGAGAGGGTGGTCTAATCTGGAATGATGTAGGAAGGAGAACGAGGAAAGAAGGAAGATCAGAAGGATATATATAATGAGACCCAAGGGGAGAGTGTGAGTGAGGGAGAGGATAATGAAAGAATCTCTAACTATGAAAACGAACCACCACTGCCATCGGTATTGAAAGTGTATCAAACAGATAGGTATAAGAAGGGGAAGTAGCAAACTTTGCGGTAGAAACGAGGAGAGGATGAGGTTATATCGCGTTTAAACGGTCTGGCGCAGCGAGTCCGGGGGGGGGGATATGATATCTAGGGTTCGGGGGTTCGCGTTGAGCGGAATGAGAGTAGTTCTGGTATGGTGATGACACCGGTATCACGGTTACAGTAAATTTTGAGATGACACCTGTTATGATTTGATGATACGGCAGTGCATCTCCAGAGATAGAGAGAATGGAGATAACACCCAAGTGGTTCACAATACCAATGGGACCCTCCTCTCTCGCTTTCCGCCGCCGGCATTTAAGCCACAGCCAATGTCAGTGCCGTGCTGTCTCTCACCCTCCAACTTGCAGTTTTGACGGATAGTTTACGGTAGAGGACTATCATCCGAGGTTGGTTATCCGGGATAACTTGGGTATATGATGTTTACATCCTGAGAGTCACTTGTAGTAAGTGTACAGTGCTGGTTCCACAGATATCATACTCAATTAACCATGCGTTGCAGTACTGTATGCTGTGCTATGTTTTCCGCCAACGCTGATAGTGGAGCACTGTACTGTACTGGTGCATAAAATAGTTTTCTCTTGTCTCCCTCTCTTTCTCTTCCTCCATTTGACCCAGTAGATACTAAAGCTATTTAGTACTACAACCAAGTAGCAACCGGTCACTTCAACTCGGTCATTCAATCACTATCGATTAATTCATTCATGATCACTTCTCCCACCACGAGGGGAGATTTTGAAACTTGCTTGTACTAAGTATATACCAGGTATTCTATGGGCCGGAAACTCGTATCTATTCACAATAACTGTGGCTCAGTACGGTGTTGTACACCATTCTTCCGCACGGGCGACCATTCAGCGTGCTCTCTCTCTGACTACAGAATGATACCCTATTCATCTGGCTGGGAGGTCATCTGTGATGAGGCAAAACGAAAAAAAAAAAGCATGTGGTTCCAGGACTTTTGGGTCGATCAGGAGCCCTCTTCCGGCTCCTTATTTCACGCTCAAAAATATATTTCATTATCATACCCGTGCAGTACCATGGGTCAGTCCGATATCGATGCTAATACCAGCGCATCACTCTCACGGCACCTACCTCCACACCGTAAACTTACCACCAAAACCATCGACAACAGAAACCCAACCCAACACAAAAACAAATTTGAAACACATTACCCATAACAACATGTAGCCTACCGTGAGCTAGCTAGCGAGCGCCTTTATTCCGCATACACAAACCTGGAACGGGAAGAAAAAAGAATACCATGTACAGTACTATATTTTCACTGTCAGCCAGTTTTCCGCCTCTCCTTCGTCTATTGTCGCTTGAGAAGGAAAAAAAAAAAAATCGCTCACAGATCCTGCATTATTACACCCTCTTCCTACTCGAGTAGCTATATGGGGGAGTGAGGGAAAGATAAATATTTCAAAACACACCATGCTCGTGCACCGTATCATGGGGCCGCGGATAGACTACCATGATACGGTACTACGGCACTGTACGAACTGGGGCACCGGTTTCGTCTGTCTCTCGCTCCATCTCTCTCCATGCGAATTGTTCGCCCTGTCGAATCGGTTGGGATTGGTATGATATCGTGTAGTGGTGGTGGTGGGTTTGGTTTGGTAAAGTCTGGTAAAGTACGGTGGGGAATGGAGGGATGGCCCATTTTGGCGTCCCAATCCACATCCCCAATCGTTCTTTAGGCTGTCGGTGAGTGTTCGTGTACTGTGCAGTACTAGCATTCTTGAAGTAAGTTAAATTATTACGAGCTTGTGTACAAGTACTTACTATGGTTACTTATGCGCAGTAGCTCTCGTGTAGACTGCCTTGCCTTGCTTCCTGCTTGCGCTGGCCTTTCTACTGTTCCCATCTTGTACAAACATGGAAGGATCAAGACAGGCATGGCAGACATACCGGTACCGTACCTACCGATGGGGCTATTATCAATTCATCAGGTCCTGCTCTTACAGGATCATGGCATTGGATCGGTCCATGCATCCCGCTGCTGGAGGAGAAACCTTGAAACTCTTTCCCTTTCAGTCAATTGGGAAAGATAATGCTTGTATGAATTCACTTATCAATACTGCACTATGCGCTGCGATACACTACCACAACAGCAACCCCCCACAGTATCATACTGCAAAGCGCGCCATCCTTACTTGAACCCCACAGATAAAAAGGAGAAAAAAAAAGAAAGCGAGCTAAAAAAAATTAAAAAATTAAAAAAATCCGATCGTCACAAAGATCCGAGGCCCGGAATCCATGAACAACTCAATACCCAGACCATCCATCATTTTCTCTAACCCCGCACATCCAGGGTCTGTTGAGCTTGATTTCACCGCAAAGTGAGCTTGTGAGGAAAAAAAAAAAGGATGCAGGCGGTAGCGGAACTGCCTCCGTTATTCAATTCTTAAGTGTAACATATTACTCTACCCATTTTGTGAGGTAAATTGTTGCCGATTGCCCTCGTTCCTCCATGATACGTGCCACATCCTCTCGATATGCCTCTGCGTAGACATTCTCCTCAGTTGGCGGAGGAGACTCACTAATCACTCTCGACGCCTCCTCTGCCGGTTGGTCGCTTCCTACGCCAATCTGGAGAAAGTGCGGTTCCTCATCCAATGGAGATATCGCCTGGCCCTTTGGCACTTCGTCAAATAATGGTGGACTTTCCTCCATGGGGGAATCTACCGTTTCCGAAATTCCAAAATTGTGGCACTCAACGCCAATGCGTTGAATGCTGTCCGCCATTTCAGTATCCTCGTTTCCAGCAGCCGAAGCACCGAGCCCTTGCGGATTCTGACTAATGCTGACCACGGACATATCTTTCGTAACGCCTGACACAGCGAGCTTCTGTTCTAAATGCTTTCGATTATCCCAGTCATAGGTCTTCGACCGAGCCGGAAGGTCGTCAATTGGTAGGGGGCCATCTTTGGTGGATGGGTATGGGTGCCGGAAGCGTTTGAGAGTCAAACGCTTCAGTTTTTGAACAGCTTTGACCTATATCGCAGGTTAACAAGCGGAGGCTAGATAAAAAGAGCGCCGTGCTAACATACCACTGCCATAGCATTACGGATACTTCTGGTGATAGCAGACGCTACATCTTCAGGGGTTGGTGAAGGGATTACTTCAGAAGTGTTTTCCTCCTCGGGTAAAAGCATATCTTCTCCGTTACGGGTAACCCAAGGGTGCTCCTTTGAGAGTTGGGCGTTAGAAATAAAATATCAAATCACCACTGAATAAACCCTTACCCGCAATTCTGGCATTCTGATACGTTTATCGGGGTCTTTCTCAAGAAGTCTTCTCAGAAGATCCGCAGCAGCGGGATTGAGACTATCGGGGATGAAGGGCCTAATTTCCACAGTATCAGCGTGGTCCAAAGGATTTAACTCAGCAGGTCTCACCCGTCATTTCTGATCGCTTCGTAAAGCTGGACAACGCCACAATGACTGAACGGAAGTTTGCCAAACAATAGGCAATATAACGTCACACCCATCGCCCAGATGTCGGTAGCGGCTCCACTCACACCTCCGTGGCCGGAAACGCACAACTCCGGCGGCAGGAATGCAGGACTCCCGGCCGACTTTGCTGTTAGCATCTGCGATTTTTTCTCAAACATCTCGCTCACACCGAAATCGACGATTTTGAGGACGTCATCTTTCGAGAGAAGCAGGTTGTCGGGCTTAATATCGCGGTGGACAACCCCTTGAGAATGCACTATGGTCGAGTAAGTCAATGGTTTTGAGGTACTGCAAGGCTAGAAACATACAGTATTCGATACCGAGTATCATATCCCGGAACCACAATCTACACTTCTCCTCTGGATAGGGTTCGGCAGTATCATCCAACCCAACCTTCATCACCACTCCCTTCTCACACATCTCCAACACCATGTAAAGAGAGTCGCCTTCCGGATCATCCAGTACCTCAATCAAGTGCACCACATTTTCATGATGAAGCTTTTTGAGAATTGCAATTTCCTCCCGGATCAGGTAAAGAGGGTTACCAGCTTCCTCCTGTCTGTGTATTTCGGAAGCGGATCGCCCGTAGGCGGGGGGCATGCTCAGGGCTCCACCTATCCTACGGGCATGATGGGGTCTCCTTAGGATTTGAGACTGCGATCTTTTCCGAAGCCGCGACTTGGAAAACTCTTTAACCGCCTGAAGAAAAGGTATAGTTAGCTTGGAAGTAGGTCGATGTGTTTGACAACCATACAAATTTTTGGCCAGTTTGATCCACTGCCAAGTGAACCGCACCGTAAGAACCTCTCCCAATTTCTTGCTTGATGAGATACCTTGGAGGGCGTTAGATAAGAGGAAGGGCATGATAAAAACTGGGAGAGGGGGTTGCACTGATTCACTCTAATTCCATCCTCGTCTTCGTATGATAGACTCGCGTTTAAGGTTTCTCGGACAGGTGGTCTCCCGACGGAAGCTGCGCGTCGGTGGTGTCTCAAGGGGGAATGGAGAGATTCCAGAGGAGCCGAGAGATGTCTGGCGACGGGTTGCCGTGAAAGAGGTGGTGGTGGGGTAGTAGAGCTTCCTGCGTTATTGACGATAAGTGGAGGGGTATGCAGGATAGGAAGTTCTGTATCCGAAAAGGTTAGGGAAACGGGGGATTCGACAACCATCGAATGAGTATGGCGGGTGAGCCGGCAGGAATTAGATGGAAAAACTGTAACTATCAAGTGCGAGGTGCAGTTGCGACAAGAGTGTTTATGG
>QLOI01000997.1:57243-67376 GCA_003313605.1 Tuber umbilicatum
GGAGGGGGAAGGGGAGGGGGATCGCTTGAATGTCATTGTGAAGGTTGAGGAGGAGCAAGGATCACCAGGACCTATCAAGGCGGCTGACCCAAATCTGCGAATTGCCTGTCTATAGTACGAGTAGAGTAGGTACGGTACTGTACTCGAGTATTGCACGCATAGTCTACTAGTACGAATAATACTGTAATTTATCGTACCGGTGCGCCCACAGCAAGAGTTTTAGGCTCCACCGCCCTACCATTAGCAGTAGCAACACCACCACCCCCTCCGCCATCACCGCCCACAGCTATTTCCACCTTTTTATGTTGGGCCGGAACTAGAGCTGTGCACCTATAATTTGATGCTTTCAGAACTCTAGCTGCTAGTGACGCGCATTGAATGGTATCACGCTTGAACGAAGAATCCAAAACCTCACTTGTCACATCCTCTAAAGATAAATCGGGGTTCCGAACCTAAACTCGGTCGATTGAGCATCAATAGCAGCGCGGGAATTTACAAATCGTTCCTACAACAAATGAGCGAACAAGCGGGCGAACAAGCTCTGCGGTCCGCAACCGTCCACTGGACAAGTTTCATAGCCACGAATAGTCGATAGTTTCCTAATAATGATTCCTGGTGGTCGGTATTGGTACTGGTCAGTGCGTGCCCAGCCGTGAGGCTGTCATGAGTACAAATACTTGGACGAACAGTGGATAGAGTACAGCCTAAGAGAATGGTCTACCAATTATCAGCTGCATACGGTAACGGTCAGTGCACCTAAGCCTTGGTTACCGCTGTGCTAAATGTACCCCGCCTGTCTGGTGCAGTAGTAGATGTCAGGCCTACGAGCGCTCACAACCTGATCGGAGGGGTGCATGAGTGAGATAGACTGGAGCCTGATGAGAGATGCGTAGGGCCGCTACAGTACTCGAGTATTCGAGGGGTTTGCAGCCTCCGCGGGAACTTTGCACCTGCCATAATTTAACACGGGGGAGCCTCAGCAGTCACTCTAAGCCGCCAAGGTCTTGGTTCACAAAGTGAAAAATAATCGCAATTGTTCACCCGGCTGCCGAATATTGGCCAGTAGGTGTTCGCAAGCCATACTCGTAGATTACCAGTAACTTACTGTACTCGGGTACCGGTACAGTATCCCAGCTGCTTTCTCATGATAAGATCACGTGACGTGTACACCAATCGACTTTGGCAGATCCATACCATTGCGCTTCCAGGTATCACCAATCCTCCCAACCCTCAACATCCACCTCCCCACAATCATGACAATATATTCCTTCTACATCTTTGACCGCCACTGTACGCCCCCAGTCTTCCCTTCCCAGTACAAACACACTAACCCTTAACTAGGCGAATGCATATACGTCAAACAATGGCACCAACGAGACCGTACTTTCCGCCCAACTTCTTCCTCCGCCTCGACGGCCGATTCCCCGGCCACCCTCTCAAGCGATAGGCGTTCCTCCACGAGCTCCAAGCTCCAAAACGAAGTTCATCCATCTGGTCGCGGTGGGAGATTGAGTGTTCAGGATGACGCCAAACTGGTATTTGGCGTGGTCTTTTCCCTGAGGAATATGGTGCGGAAGCTTTCGGGGCCGTGAGTCTATACTTCTTCATACCGCTAGGGAGTAAGGGAGGGTGCTAACGGGGGGAAATAGGGATGATTCTTTCATTTCGTATAGGACTAGTTCATATAAATTACATTATTACGAGACCGCGACGAATTTGAAGTTTGTGCTGCTGACGGATGTCAAGATGAATAATTTGAAGGTTGTTCTGCATCAGATTTATGTTAACTTATATGTGGAGTTTGGTGAGTTCTTCTGCTACAGCCATTCTGTCAGTATAGTGTGCTTATTTGTCTCTAGTTACGAAGAATCCGTTGTCCCGTGAGTTCCCGTCGGATGATCCTGTTCTGTCCGATTCCTTGTGGTGCTAATCCCTCACCCACTAGCAATCGAACATCCCGGAGGTGAAGGTGTCGCAGTAGAGCTCTTTGAAATGGGACTTGATAGCTTCATTGTGAGTTATCTCACACACCCTGCGTAGGGCCCTGGCTTACCTGGTGTGAAATAGAGAACAATACAGGATTGACATAGTTAGGCTGGGGTCATTTTAGAATAGGATACACGCGTTAGTTGGGGAGTTTCCGGAGTTAATGGAATACTTGATAAATGTTTGCGCATACATGTAGTCTAACCTACCACCCGTTTCAGAAGGAGGCCCGTCACTTTTAATTAGCGGGGAATATCATAATATTAATGGTAATTTACCCCCGGCATATCCATCACAGGTCTCGTAAAATCCGGGTAACCTCCACCCTTCATTCCCACCATGACCCCCCTCCCCTCTCAACCTCATCATTCAGCTCCAGTCAACCAACCCCCACTCTCGTTCTTTTTTACATCAAAGCGATTAAAAACAAAAAAGAAGACCCCCCAGCAGTGAGCTCAAAACACCGCCCCTTCCTCACACAAGACACCTAACGACCGCATCAAGAAGCCAGAACGAGATAGTCCAAACAAATGGCCGGAGCTCACCCGATCCACATCCACCCCGTACGGCCATTCTACGCAGTGTCAGCGAAGCTGCTGGGTGCTTCGATGTGGTTTTTCTTGATGTACCGGGCCAAGAAGGATGGGGTATGTTAGACCCTGGGGTAACTGAGTGGAGTTCTCGCGTTGCTAACGGGATTGTACCGTAGGCTGTGTTACTGGGGCTAAAGCATCCCTGGGATCACTAGGCGGCGGCGGCGGGAGGAGTTGTCCATTGGGGTTGCACTGTACAGACCGGGTGAAGGAGCGGTGGGGTTTTGTTAGTACTAGATCGAAACTCAATTTATGGGCAGATTGCTTCACGTTTTACTTGTGAGGGGGGGTTTTTTTTGAGAGAGAGATATCCCGGGTCTGGTTTGTGAGATCGTAGGGATGTCTTGAAGGGGGGGGGGGGGTTCGCTATGGATACCAGGTATGTTGGTATAAGAGGGACCCAAACGAACGTTCAAGTCCCCCCGAACAAACAATGGCACCCACCAGGTATCTCCACTTTGATACGAACAGTTCCGCACAGGCGTGTCCCAAAGATTAGAAATGCTTGGTGTCACGCAGGTCGAGAACAAGCCGGGTATAATAAAATATCAGCAATAGGACCACTTCAACCCTTTACATTTGCCATAAATTTTCTCCAGACCGTGCAGCACCTTATCATCATTTGTCCTCAAGCCTTTCGACTAATCGTACCGCCCCGTTAGCGGGAGCACGGAGGGCGTGCTGGAAGGCAGGAACGTCGACTCCATAGTCCTCTTGGTCGGCTATCGACGCTTTTGGCGATTGCACGAATGGGGGTTGTGTCGGGGTGATCACGGGGATGGTGTTTTGGCGGTCGGCCAGCGCCTACGCTATAGTCTGTTTGTTTGTTTGTTTGACCTATTGTATCGCTTCTACCCGGGAACCGACGGGGGTATATCGTACTTTATTATAAAGGTCGGGTTAGGCAAAGGGTCGAGGGTGTTGGCACTGTGGAGAAATGGTACTGTATTCGCCGTGGGTGCTATGATATGTACAGTACAATATTTAGGAACCAACCCCTCGTTTTATGGCCTCCTTGCGAAATCCTCTGTTCGCTTTAACTCTACATTGTTATTGGGCTCGTGTTTGGGTGTTTCATTGCGGATGTTATCCCTGCACTGCTGCCTCGGGGGCGAAGGGGATCGATTTGGACGACTGACTACGTCCGTTGATGTCTGGGAACCAACAGAGTTTGCATAGAGCCGAAAAAGCCTTAGGGTCTCATAGGATACTGGATTAACGGCTAACATCTGATAGTCTACCCTATTCACTCGCAGTAGCGCTCCAGTATGATAAGTGTACCTTGACATCGCCGTGAGCGCGGGGCGGGTCGACTTGGGGGGTTTTTGAGGGTTGTATTCGTAAAATTTCTCAATTGGTATTCTAAGCCTACCATACCATATGCAAAAATGTACAGCACGCGCTGGAAATCAAAGAAAACAAGGCCATGCGATGTGTAACGATGATTGAAGAAAAGAGGGGAAGGAATGAAATAAAAAGAACAAGCAGTAATATTACAAACCACTTTGGCCTATAGCCGCATCTCTCTCTCAATCATCTTGTAGATCTTGTGCTTCTTGGGCCCAGAGCTCAATGCTAGCTTGAGTCTACCGATGAGCTGCGTTGTGTAAGGCAATATGAACTTCTCAAACGAAGTGGACAAGCCGAATCCGACGGCGGCCATGATTAGGAGGAACAGCTTAAAGGATAACGGAGGGTCCGTAAGCTCCATGAGGTCGTAGAGCCAGGTCGCAGGATCGAGGACCATGTAGGCCGAGAAGAGTACACCAGTCGCGACGGTAATTACAAAGGGAACTATGCGCAAGCGAGGATTAGTGGTGATCTAATATATATGATCGGTGTGATACCTTACTATTTTCCCGCATTGGTTGTCTAAATGGTGCCCCTACACTCAACACAACCGCCGCGCCAATATACTGGAAACAGGATATGAGGAAAAGCGTCGTGTTCTCAGAATTGAGGATACCACTTTTTCCTCTGCCAATGACTGGTGGAATATACCAACTTTGGCGCTTTACGATAATGTAGCAACTTAGTTGAATGACGAATTGCAACAGAATTTGCCCCAATAGTGGCACCAAGACTTTGCGCGATACCAGACTTGCAGTGGGTCTTTTGGGGCAGAGGACAGGGTGTGGTCCGGACCATCCCACTAAGGAATGTTAGCAAAGCGCGGAACTCGAATCAGAGATAATTGACCTACTGAAGACGGCAAGTGGCAGGATGAGGATCAGGTCAATGAAAAGGTACTAGAGGAGTGTGAGCCAAGATTCTCCGGAAGGTAGTTAGTGATACACACCTGAATATCACCAAGATTTGATGCCGACCGGTAGAGTATGCTCACACTTGTAAACTGGATAGCGGAATACAAACTCATGAATTTGAAACAACTGAAGCTGGTCACAAGCGCTGCTCTCCCTTCCCTACGTAAAGTGGTTAGTATTACCCGTTAAAGTGATTGTCTCGCTCAAGATTTACCTGATGACCTCGGGGACGCAAGAGATGTGAAAGACTCTGCTAGTAAACGGAGCAGCCACCGATGCCTCTGCTTCCGAGAGGGAGATGCCAACATCTGCGGCCTTTAAAGCACCACAGTCATTGGCCCCATCGCCGCAGAAACCGACGCAGTATTCCAAGCTCTGCAGCTTTTCCACTAATTCGTGTTTCTCATCCGGAGACATTCTCGCGAACACTTGGCCGCGGACAAGCATCTAAGCGCGTTAGTAATGTTACGCTGGGGAAGGATTGTAATCTCTACCCGGTGCATGACTTCCTTTGGGGCATAATCTATAATCCACCTGAACACATCACCACTCACGGCTAGGGAGTACCCGCGTACACTATTAATTTGGTATGGCCCAGAGAGATCTGTGCCATCAGGCACAGGCAAGGGCTAGAAGGCATTAGGTAAATGCGAGGGAAAATTCTGCAAGGCAAATGTCCCTACCAAAAGAGTCTGTTCGTCAAGAATCCATTCTCGGTCGTCAACACTCTCCCACTGCAGTCTTGAGTTCGCAGTACGAAAGTCGCCCTCTGCAAAATGTGGGACAAATATGTGAGCATCCCTATCAACCAGATTGCATTCCCTCGCAACGCTAATCGCAGTTAAAATGTTGTCACCGGTGCACATGACCTTTCGGATTGCAGCTTGCGAGAGCTCTTCAATGACTCCAGCAGTCTGTGGCTTTAGCTTGTTCTCGAAAATAATGAACCCAACAAAGTCAAGGCCACTCTCTGCATCGGTACGCTTCATCTTCTGGGCCTTGATCCAACTAAGCTTGGGAAGATACTTGGTTGCACACCCAATGACTCGATATCCGCGATGCGTATAGTGCGCAAGAAGTTCATCATAGTCCGTAGGAACTGTAGTATATAATTAATTAATGGGCTCTCTATAACGCCTATAGGTAGTGTTAGAAACGTACAGCTTTCCGGTTTGCAGATCTCCTTCATACACTCTGGGGCCCCTTTGACGTATATATTTCCACCAGCAGCCCGAAACTGTTTGACAATAACACTAGTGCGACGAAGATGAGAGACGAATTCAAAGGACTTGAATACTCCGAGCTCTAGTCCATCCTGTGGGCAAATGGGTGATCAGTTCAAATAAATAAAGGACTAAACATATTTTAGACGGAGGCTATATACCCCTGCTGGCGCCGAATCGTAGAGATCACCGTTCATAAGAGTGCCCTTGAAGGCCGGCGGCCTGACCACTGGAGGAGAAATGCCGGTCGCTATGCCATGATGACCATTTGCCTCCCCATCCACCCCACGAGCCTTCTTCCCTTCTTCCTGGTACGACCATTTTGTGAATTCAAACATCTTTAAATCCAATGGGTCTCCAACCAATTCGTCATCGACAAGACGGAGGGAATGACAAGTTGCCATCGTATAGAGAATAGCCTCAGAAGATGTGAGGTTTTCGGAAAGGTTATGATCGAGTTTCGGCGACAGACCGTCAGCATCGTGGTGTAAATCTGAGAATCTTAGATGCGGTCAGCACGAAAAATTCTTTATGTAAGGGTTGAAAGGTTACTTCTGCGAAAATAGCTCGACAGCATGAACACCGAGCACATCAAGTCCGTCCTCAGTCAAGGTGCCAGTTTTGTCAAAACAAACAACATCAAGTTTACCACCAACATTTACACTTTCACTAATTAGCAAGGGGCGTTGTATTCTAAGGAGGGTCCATACCGCTGTGGGCTGATACAAAATATATCCTTTTTCTTGAGCCTAGAGATGGCAAAATTGGTCCCGATAGTGAGAGTGGCCGGTAATGCTGGTGGTACTACTATAGTAACAAGATCTAAAGCCCTTACGAGAATAGTTTGCCACGGCAACTACGAGATGTCAGCTGGGCTCGTTGCGGGAGGGTGCAGAAATGCCTACTCCAAGGCGGAAAAAGTTTATCAAAGACGCAACAAAACCACATGCTGCGATTCCACTCATCACAGCAATATAGTAGAATGAGTCTCTGTAGAACTTGAACCCGGTCGGCTTGGGGAACAGCATAGAGCGGACCAAGGCCCCTTTAGTAGTGTTAAAACCGGTTCTAACGACCATGGCCAATCCAACCGCTTCTTCATCAACCCCATCTTGAGGTTTACGAGCTCTAATAATCTTCGTACCGGAGAAGAGAAAGTATCGGGCTAGTTCAGGGAGTATCGAAGAGGATGCAAGGTTCAAATCTCGGAGAGCTTCGTCCGTACAAGGGACTTTGGAAACCGGTACAGATTCACCTAGGAACAAGTCAGACATCGCCCGCAGCAAGTGAAGACGAAAGATGGATCTACCGGTCAACATGCTCTCATTCACAATGCAGTCTCCAGTTAAGAGAATACTATCACACGGATACAGGGTCAACGAGGGATCGGTGACCTCATAAACGTCGCCAGGAACCAGGTCGTTTGAAGAAACATAGCACCCTATAGGTATTAGCAACTTTAATCAGAAGTTTCGCACCTTCTCGTTTGACTGCCTTACAAAATCCATTGCGGAGTACGCGCACATCGCAGACGAAGCGCGAAACCTCGCGCAATCGCCGCATGGTCTACTATATCAGCGATTGCATCACTGCGGCACAGATAAATCAAACTCACTGATTTGGTTTCTATCAGGGTACTCGTGATACTGATAGCTGATATTATAAAGATACAAGTGGCATAGTAGTAGTAGTCGTCAATCGTCCATAAAACTAAACTGGCTATTTGAAATACGTAAAAGGGGTGGAAGGCCTGGTTGTTTGGTTAGTGCTCGGCGGTACATGATTTAGTGAGTCCATCGTTTCTGCTGGCAGAGAGTGCACTAAGTAAAACAGACGAACCTCGTCTACCAAAAGCTGCATAGTAGTTTTTTCCTCTATGTCTATAACATTGTCTCCAAAAACAAGGCTCCGGTTCTCCTTTTCACCGCCATCTATTCCTGAACGAATTGATCTCACATCATCCCAACTAGGATCCTTCCAGCTATTGTTGAGTATAAATTTGTCCAACAATGGGTGATAGCAGAACCTGATATACCGATAATCCAAATACCGAAGGAAGGTTATGACTGGATCGTCATCTTCATCTGGGTCAAGAAATTCCAGGGGTTTTTCATGCAGGCCAAAAACCGTTGACAAATTTTGACCATATTGACGTTTTTGAACCCCCTGGACGACAAATTCACCCCATTCATTCTACAAAACGTTAACAAAATCACAGGGCGGCACCGTTCCCTCTACATACCTCGATAGCAACCCAATGGCATTCGCGAAGAGGAGTGGGCCTTCCAACCAGCCGCACGCGCCAATGAGGAAACCACCGAAGAAGCAACCATCCCATTCCCAGGGAAATCGCGGAAATTAGAATGTATAACGCGTATCCCAATCTACTGGTGGTGAACCCCGCAACAACAATGGTTAGATCCTCCGTGAGAATATATATCTTTTGCGTTGTCCGTCTGGAGTCTCTGTTAATGGCTGCAGGGTCCCGGCGGCTCAGCAGAGGGTCCTCAGAGGAAGGCCGAGTAGCAGAAGACATCCGGCGCAAGGGAGCTCCCTCATCCATTCTGTCCTCAGGATACGGAGACACATATTCATCGTCATCGTCATCTATGATAACTCCCCCGTCGTCGTCTTCCCAGAAGCTTGCCCGGTCGTCCTCACCAGGTTGAGGGTGGTAGAAAGACCAACTCGCATTCGAATCGGCTCGGGAACGGCGGCGGTGTTGGAAAGAAGTTACACTCGAGGCGAGGCTCTCCGATACCGGACCCGCAAAGACCTAGAGTAAAGTTAGGGGAGCCCTGCCCTTAGACGGATAGTGACACAAACCTCGTTCTGAGCCATCTCAACTTCGCTGTAAAAACTTGCATTGCTGGCCACCGAGTCTCGACGATAATGGTGCGGCTGCCGGGGCTCCTGAACATGCTGGGCCCGAGCTGGCCGAGGGGAACCATGTTCAGGCCTAGGATTGCGAACCGGGGAGAGTGGGTTTGGAGTATCTCCCATCGACCAACTTCAGGAATCACGAGATGGAATCTCTAAATTTTAATGCAAATCAGTGGCGGACAAGTATGAAAACTAATGGCTTGAGGAGAAGAAAGTGAGTCGGGATAATGGATAAAGATAAGGCTCGGATTTGAAGAAAGGGAATGGATGGGGCAGGGTATTGGTACTGGTACCGTAGTATATTTGAGTGACAAGGATAGGAAGAAGCCCTACCAGCACTGTTGACGGGTGCGGTGGTTCGAGGGAAAATTGGCGTGTCATGGCAGATGGGGATCATCTCGCGGGCGGGCTAAGGTCGACCCATGCATTCTACCTGATTAACCCCTGGTGTCGATCCATGCTTTCCCATGATGCTCGAGTACCGGTACTCGAGTATCAGGTACGCCAAGAATCTACCCGGACACTTTTTTTTCTTCCCTTACATACAGTATGAGTGGTAAGCAACGGGAATAGCTTCGTGGCAGAGGGTTCGCTCTATTTGAATTTGAAGAGAGAAAAATTGGCCGAGAATTGGGTAAGTGACGGTGGGTTGAGGGGATCGCGGCAAAATCCACACGAGAGTTGAAGTGAGTATCATACAAACAGCTACACTTCTTGGATACCGGTGCAACACACAATACCGGTAATACCGTCGTCGGAAACAGCGTTTGCAGGAAGCGCTGGAACGTGTTCCTATCATTGCTTTGCGCCCAAGACTCCACGAACAAAGTATGAGACACAAGTAGCATACCAGCGCTGGCGCCTTAGAACCCACCCTGAGTCTCACTTCGGTTCTGGAATGCTCGTCCTAATATGGCCCTAGTTTGTACTCCCCTCGCTGGTTTGGGTGTCGTGAGGGCACCGTACTCGAGTATAGTAATTTACCGTATTTACTCTACAGGTATCATACTGGTGAGAGGGTATCATACCGCTACCGTACTGTATTATGATCGGATCATCTTGTACTTTTATCTGATCCATCTTATCTAGGTTCCACACAAATTTTGAACTTTCTCAAATCAGCCCCGCCACCATCTTCATCCCACCATCTTCATCCCTCCAAAATTCTGATCCTCCCCTCTCCC
>QLOI01000997.1:67393-87326 GCA_003313605.1 Tuber umbilicatum
CCCCAAAAAAAAAAACCTTCAACAATCAATCACCTCCCGTCTCTAGAATGCCGGCTACAACGGTGACTTTGTCCACTCGACCTTCAAAACCGAACAAGAAAGGCGTGGTTCTTCCTCCCGAACGTGAGCGTTACATCCAAGCATGTGCCGACATTGCCCATCGTTTGATTCAGCTTCACGAAGAGAATGAAGGGGGGAAGGATGTGAACCTCAATGCTCTAAGGGGCCAGATTTCGAAAAAGCACAAACTGAAGACAATCCCGCCGCTCACAGCAATCATCGCTGCTATTCCAGAACACTACAAAAAATATATTGTTCCCAAATTGATAGCAAAGCCAATTCGTATGAATCCCATGTCACTTCTTTATACAGCCTCCTTAGCTGAGCGATTGTAGGTACAAGCTCCGGGATAGCTGTCGTGGCAGTCATGTGCAAACCCCACAGATGTCCTCATATTGCCTATGTAATCGCCCCATCTCAAGCCCATCTCTCATGCTCATAAATTGTGAAGACAGGAAATATTTGCGTGTATTGCCCCGGAGGTCCGGACTCAGATTTCGAGTACAGTACGCAATCATATACCGGCTACGAGCCAACCTCCATGAGAGCAATTCGTGCACGCTACGATCCCTTTGAGCAAGCTAGAGGGCGTGTGGATCAGCTGCGGCAACTTGGGCATAGTGTGGATAAGGTCGAGTTCATTATTATGGGAGGCACATTTATGTCTCTCCCGGAAAGCTACAGGGACGAGTTTATTGCAAGTTTGCACAACGCGCTTTCAGGATATACTACGGAAAACGTGGATGAGGCTGTCCGGTAGGGCCCTGCGCATCCCGCCTGCGATTTTGTGCGCAGCTAATTAGAATCTAGTCTAGCAGAACAATCTGAGACTAAATGTGTAGGGATTACAATCGGTTCGAGACCCACAAGTTGCAGGTTGAAAGCTACTAACCCCACACAGAGACAAGACCAGATTATTGCCTCGACCAGCACTTGAGTTCTATGCTACGTTATGGTTGCACACGGCTTGAGATTGGAGTTCAGAGTCTTTACGAGGATGTCGCTCGAGATACAAACCGTGGCCATACGGTGAAAGCTGTATGCGAGACCTTCAAGCTGGCGAAGGATTCGGGCTACAAGGTTGTATCGCATATGATGCCAGATTTACCTAATGTAGGCATGGAGAGAGATCTGGATCAATTTAGAGTAAATTCATAAAATCAATATAATCCATATCCAGTGCTAACCGTGGGTAGGAATATTTCGAGAACCCAGACTTCCGAACGGACGGCCTCAAGATCTATCCAACTCTTGTCATTCGAGGTACAGGCCTATACGAGCTCTGGAGAACAGGACGATACAAGAACTACACCCCCAACGCCCTTATAGACCTAGTCGCTCGCATTTTAGCCCTCGTTCCTCCATGGACCCGTATCTACCGGGTCCAGCGTGACATCCCAATGCCCCTCGTAACTTCTGGAGTAGAGAACGGTAACCTCCGCGAGCTAGCCCTGAGCAGGATGAAAGACTTCGGAACAACCTGCCGTGACGTGCGTACTCGTGAAGTCGGGATTCAAGAGGTGAAGAACAAGGTACGGCCAGATCAAGTGGAGCTCATCAGGCGAGACTATACGGCGAACGGTGGTTGGGAGACATTCTTGAGTTATGAGGATCCGAAGCAGGATATCTTGATTGGGCTGTTACGGCTACGGAAATGTTCTGATCGAACGTTCAGGCCTGAGCTCACTGGTCAACCTACTGGCTTGGTTAGGGAGTTGCATGTCTATGGGTCTGCGGTGCCGGTGCACAGCCGGAATCCGAAGAAGTATCAACATCAAGGGTACGGTACTCTGCTCATGGAGGAGGCGGAGAGGATTGCCAGAGAGGAGCATGGGAGTAAGAAGATTAGTGTGTAAGTGAGCGGGTTAATGCTCCCTAAATCTAACAATGGTGGCTAATGTGGATTGCTTCACAGGATTTCCGGCGTCGGGGTACGAAAGTACTATGCTAAACTTGGGTATCACTTGGACGGCCCGTACATGTCGAAGATTTTGGATAAGGATGAGGACGAGAATTAGGCTGGGTATAATTAGCAGCGTGCTTGCGTGTTGTATGTTCATGTTTATATCTTGGGCGTTAGGGTGCACACCAATAGGAAAAATAAATTGGTGTTGTACAGTGTTGCAGTATTTGTCTTCGACTTGATGTGCACATTTAGCTACGGGCCGGCTGCTAGGAAGCCACTAAATCACTTACTCGGCTCTCGTGGCAGTAAAGTTTCAGAGAACAATGGATGAATGCCTACTTTCCCCATTTGCACATAACTACAAATTTCTATTATACCCACAATAAACCCGAACCCCACCACCTCGAACCACCTCCACCACGCCGCATCACGAGTAGCCCAGTCCTGATAAAAAATAGCGGACAAAAACTCGATGTATTTTCTCGGGCGTAAGCTACAAGAATTCAACAAACACGGGGCAACTCATTTTCCGCCTCTTCGTCCAGTCCAGTCGAATCGAATCTCACCCTACCTCCCCCACCTCAACCCAACGACGGGAATTTAAAACCGGAAATAATATATCATACAAATCCCACTCAGACCCAGCGATCAAAAACCGTGAAAAATGCGGGAAAGAACAGGTGAAAAAGGCAACAGCGAAGCAAAGAGACCAGCCGTCAAACTAGCAACTTCTACCACTATACTAGGAAAAAACTTGCTACTAAGGGGTGAAAGAAAAGAAAGCAAGGGTAAATAGCAGAAAGAAAGAAAAAGAACCCTTGACTAAAGGAAATCCCCCACATATTACCCCATCCAATCCGGTCCTGCCTCCACAAAACCACTTTTAATTGCCGCTGCTCGCGAGTTTCTAGTCCGAATCATCACTGTCACCTTCATCATCCTCCGGTGGAGAAGCTCTGCTCGCTACCGTTGTGGCAGCGGCTGCCGCTGTTGCGCGGGATTTTATTCGAATGCGTGGTGTGCCGTTGCCTGTTAGATTAGCGACAGCAGCGGGAGTCCCAGCGCTGGAGATAGGACCCGTGGATGTCCCGTCTCCCGCAGCGGAGGAGTGCTCGGGGTTTGTAAGAGAGTCAAGAGTTTTCTTCTCTTCGGCATAGCGACGGTCAAATTCGGCCTTCGTGATGGTTAGTATTGGGGTAAATGTATAACAAAGGAGGGGAGAAGGGACTCACGTCCATGGCGTTCGCATCTTCATATACTTTAGAGCTTTCTTCGTTATACGTGCGAGCGTTGCTGAACATTAGTTTAAAGTCGGCATGGAAGCCCTCAAGGTCTGGGTATTCGCCGTTTCTGATTCGCTTCTTGATATCATTGAAGGATATTGGCCGCTTGATGATGTGATAATAGTCCGGAAACAGCTTCTTGCTTGGGAGTTTCTCGAAGATCTCAGAACGGACACGTTCGGTTTCTGGGTCTTCAAGGCTGTGAACTGCGTTGAAGATTGCTTCGCATGATCTTTGCAACATCGCGCGGTTTCCGGGCGAGACGGCATCTGGAGGAGCATAACCCTTGGCCGTGCGTTGTCGTTTCCGGGGGTGTATCTAGAGTCATTAGTACTGGAATAGCGTAAACGACCATGAGCAACTTACCTTTGGCTCTTCGACCTCTTCGATACGACGCTTTTCGGCAGCCGGTTTGCGACCACGTTTTCGTTTAGGCTGCGCCGCGGGAGGCGTATCCTCAACACCAGGACTCTCTGGTGGTGGCGAACTTTCAGACAATTCACCTGCCCTTTTTGCCTTGTTTACCTGTCTCCGCTCAATTCTGTCACGCTTGCGTCGAACAGCATCCTCAATCGTATCATCATCATTATCAATCGCATCCAGCCATTGCTCTTCTGTCAAACCATCATCATAATTGGTAACCTTTCTCTCACGAGCACCCCTACCAACGGGGCCTGTCGGCTCTTCAATAGGGATGAGGTCGTCGTGGAGATAGATTTCTGGTAATTCTGCCTCGGTATATAGCCTATCTAGAGGTTTGCCTTTACCGTATGGAGAGTTCTTCTCGCGGTCAATGTCCATTTGCTTGAAGAGGGTTAATTCGTTGTCGTTGCGAGAAATAATCTCGTTGAGCTCGTCATCATCGAGTTCCTCACTGTCCCCAACTTCCTTTTCGTCGGCCTCCAACATCACACGCAATAATGCATCTCGTTCCTCATTGGTAGACTTATTGTCAAATTTTCCGGCCTGGATAACCTTTCCATCAATGTCTAACTTGTACTGAGCGCGTTCAAGAATTCGCTCTTCGACGGAATTTGAGGTGATTAATCGAAGGATTCGGACCTCGTTCTTCTGTCCGATACGATGGGCACGATCCTGTGCCTGCAAATCTTGATGGGGGTTCCAATCAGAATCGTAAATGATGACCGTATCGGCTGTTTGCAAATTCAAGCCTAAACCACCAGCACGAGTCGAGAGTAAGAAGATGAAATAAGGGGAATCGGGTGCGTTGAATTCTTTCAGCAAGGCAGAACGATCGTCAGCCTTAGTAGAACCGTCGAGTCGTAAATACCGGAATCCTCGGAGGTGAAGGAAGTCCTCCATGATGTTCATAATCTGTGTCATTTGGAAGAACATCAAAACTCTATGCCGCGTAGCAAAGAATTTGGGCAGTAGACGATCAAGAAGCTCAAACTTTCCAGCCGTACGCCACAGAGCATCATTGTTGACTTTTGTGGGATTTATTGCGCTTTCAACCTCCTCGAAGACGAATGGATGATTACAGAGCTTACGGAGCTGCATAATCATATTACTAAGGCCCCTCACACCTAATTTGCCACCTTTGTCGGGTTCGTTCACGTAGAGGATGCCGTTGTTCATCATCTGCTGGTATAGCTTTTGCTGAAGTGCGGAAAATTTGCACTTGATGACCCTTTCGACCTTGTCTGGCAGCTCCGACTCCACATCCTTCTTGAGACGACGCAACAAGAAGGGCCGGAGAACTTTGTGGAGACGACGGATAACCAACAGCGCCTCTTCTTCCGTGAGTTCCATTTTGTCCTGACCGCCGGTGTTCGCAAACGGAGTATTGAACCATTCATCAAAGCTCTTCACGGACTTGAAGATTGTTGGCAGAACAAAGTTCAATAGAGCCCACAACTCGGGAAGATTGTTTTGGAGCGGGGTACCAGTCAAAATCAAACGATATCGGCAGTTGTAATAAGTTGTCAGGGTAGCGCTGAGCTTTGACTGACTGTTCTTCATTCGATGACCTTCATCAATAATCATATAGTTCCACTTCACCTTGCTGAGAAGTGGACGATCTTTGATGATATATTCATAGGTCGTTAGAAGGACCTGCCAGTTTGAAAACTTTATGTCATATTGCTGATTCTTTCGAACAGCTGGAGGGCCTTTGTAGACAATCTTCCCAACTCCTGGAGCCCATTTCTCGAATTCAAGATTCCAATTAGTCAAGGTGCTTCCTTGAGCGTCAGCATCCCAAAAAGCGGAATAATAGAAGTTGGGTGAAATTTACCTGAGCGGAACGATGACCAGGAAAGGCCCATTTTGTTTCTTTTTTTCAATCAAGTAGGTAATCAGCGAAATTGTCTGTATGGTTTTTCCCAAGCCCATCTCGTCTGCCAGGATACCATTCAAATTGTTGTTGTACAGTGAAATCATCCACTGAAGACCCTTCAATTGGTAATCCTTGAGCTTCCCTCCGGTCAATATCGTTGGTTGCTCGGAGACGTTTTCCTTGATGCGGTGAGCAACAGCGTAGTAATCGATCTTCTCACCGGTCGAATCTTCCTCTTCATCTTCACTCTCCGGTTCTTGGTAACCCTCTGGTTTTCCATACGTTTCAACAGCATCTCTTTGCTGTTGCCGGACACTCGCAGCGAGAGATTCCAAGAAAGAATCAGTCTGTCGTAGGAGGTGCGTGATCCGAGTATCCTTGGCTTGGTCAAGCAATTTGAGGTATGCAACTTCATCGTTAGCCTTCAACGCCAATAGACGCTGCTTGGCAGTTCGCTCCATCCTCTTTTGCTCTTCCTTCTCCATATGCTGATGCTGCTGCAACATCATGCGCCCCAACTTTTGTGCCTTAGCATCCCTAGCTCTAGCTTCGACTTTGATCTCCTGCCCGTGCGCGATGACGCCTTGTAAGTATTCTTGATGTTTGCGTCGCTCAAGTTGTTCGCGCTGGTCCCTCTGTTGCTTCTCCAGTCTCTCAGTATTTCGGGCTTCCCTCAAAGATTGCTTCTTCATCCTACGAAACATGGCACGATTAGAAGTAACGGCCAGGTTTTCGGCGTGTACCATCGAATTGACCATCTCCTGTCGGAGAGCGCGCTGCTTTGGCAACAAGCCTAGCGCTTTACGCTCAATCATTGCCTTCAATTTTAGAGAATCTGTGGGCATAGTAGAGGTTCCCTTGGTATCGACTTCCCCGATATTACTGGGTAAGTCTTCCAACTCAGTCTTTCGGGCGCTAATCCGATTGTGGATCACACGATCTCGCTCTTCCTGCAGTCGCGAAACATCGATGCCCGAAGGCATGATACTAGGGATCATTAACCTCTTTGCCCGGGATCCATGATCGTGATAGCTGATCTTCTTTTGGAGACTAGCCCAAGGAGACGTGAACGTTTCGTATCCAGATCGCCTCTTTTTAGGGGCTTCCTCAGGCTTCTCGGCCTCAACCCCCTCCTTAGCAGCGGAGTCAACAATGGCGTTGGCTGCGGCGACCTCTGAACCAACGGCGTCTGACTTGGGAAGAGATGAAGAGAATATTGCGCTCCGAATCAATTGAGGGACCGCAAGGTTTTTTGAAATCATCTTGAAGGCCATAATCTGATTTCTGAGAATACCGAGTTGGTCTTGAGTAAAAGTTGAATTAGGGCTACCTGCATTCTTTGGGAGCGCCGAGGGTACCGGGGATGGTTGAGGGACCCCAACCCCATTAGTCGATGCTAGACAGTCAGTGGCAGGGCGCTGTTGTGGAGACGAAGCTATACTATTTGTGTGGGGTTGCTGAGGGTGAGCGGGTGAGCGACCTACAGCAAAAGAGTTAGAGGTTGGCGGATAAGGGCGCGATGGTTAACTGTACCATTAAGCTGAGCAGAACCGTTTTGTGATACAGGGAGTTGCTGAGCTCTCTGCTGTTGCTGCTGCAGATGAAGTTGTTGCTGCTGCATCTGTCGCATATTTAACGGCTGTTGCTGCTGCATCTGGCTCTTGTATGCTTGCTGTTGTCTTATCGCGTTGAGGATGCCCGAGAGGTGGGCGAATTCTGGGTGGCTTGCTTCGCTTGCGCCTTGGGCCTTTAGATCTCGCCATTTCTGTTTTTTTTATTTTTTCATTTATCAATAGCTGAAGGGATGGGTGAGTGGGTTTATTGGGAAAGGGTGAACCGACCTGATACACTACTTGTGCTTGCTCTTTAGAAAGGGAGCTCGGAAGGGAGCCCATCTGGGTTGCCATCGGCATGTTGTTTGCGATGGAATTCATCATGATGGCAGATGAGCGACAAGCGAAAACCGACCAGACAAACCGAGGGATATAGATGGACGCGCGAGGGAGTAGATCCGTCGACGCGTCAAGCGACGGGGGCGGAGGGTGTGAGGAAAGGGGGACGTGAAGGCCACCACTGACGAAGCGATGCAGCGGCAGTGGAAGGGAGGGTAGGTTGCAAAGCAGCCTAGGTCCACCGAGCGGAAGTTGTTCTCAAGGACAAGGCCGCAGTAGCGGTGATGTCTTCCCTTTTTTTTTTTTCCCCTGACTTTTGGTTATCCCCCCCCCTTTTTTTTCTATTGAGAATGGATGGGAAAAAAAATAAAAAAGAATGTTGGAATAATTTTTTTTTATCCCGCTTGTATTATCCTACGAGAGGCCAGGGGGACGCGAGGAGCATGAGCGAGAGAATGGTGTGTCCGGATGGTGCGTCTTCCTCTCTCCCTCGAAAAAAGTCGCCTCAGTTGCAAGCGGCGGATGAAGGAGAGATGTGAAAAGGTTTCCGCAAAGGAGACTCGAAAGGCTGGGGGGGTGGGGGGAGGGGGTAAAGGGTTAGCCACAAGGGGCGAAGTGAGAAAGTGTGGCGTTCGAGGGTTTGGAAACAAGGGAAATTCTCTCAAGGTTAAAATGAGTGAAGAGAAGTTATGGATAAGTATTGTGTAGGGGAAGGAGGGAAGAGATAGAGGTCAGAGAGCAAGAGTGAGAAGATGTGAAGGAGATTTGCAAGAAGCTACGATTGTGGAGGCGGTTATGGTTGCGCGGCGAACGACCGGGGGAGCTGAATAAGGGAGCGAGAGGGAGGGTTGCGGTTCGAAGATGTATCTTTTTGTCGGGTGATGGCTACGATAGATACTATGGTATGGTGGAGGGAAGGTATACTGTACGAGTGGAGTACTCGAGTACCGGGTAGGGTGCTTGAGTACCGCAGTGCCACGAAGCGGTGCTGCTTCGTCGCCAAAAAAGTGTGGCGGCAACAAAAGGTTGCTTCTCGTTCTTCAAGAGGAAAAACTGGCGGGGGGAAAGGAGTGTTGGTGTGTCCTGCCCGCTTCTGCTGGCTTGGGGGGAAAGAGGTTTTGGTGGTCGGGGTTTGTTGTGTTGCTGCGCGTTGGCCCTAAGTTACTCGTAGCCGATGGGTGGATGACTGGTATGCTGTGGCTTATAAATGTGGCTGACACTCGTCAATCTTGGCCCGCAAAGATGCAGCCCTCACTTACCGGTAATTAGACAATGGTATTCAGAATCGGAGGAACCGGTATTACAATATTATTATCATTCATAACTTTTGTCTTGATGCCGAGCTTACACCCACCTGAAGCCTCAGAGATCCCTTCCACTCGAAAAAGAAAAAGAAAAAAAAAAGAAAAAAAAGGGAAAAAAACACCCCCCATCCCCCCAATGTCATCCAAGGGAATTGTTGAACATCATGTTTTCGGCGATCCATATAGGCAGAGTAATTTAAATTGCTTTGACCACTGGAAGCGAATCATCAAAGCCCCGTCGTAATGGAGGATAATAATCAATCAGGGCAGAGGGCCAAGTCTTTACTCGTGCTCCATGGTGAAAATTGCGGGCTACGGAAACCATAAAACCCGAACAACTCCCGGCCAGAGAAAGACAAAACTGCTCCCGCCATCCTACCGTGCCAACACCTTCTCTTTGACACAACAAACTCACCGACCTATTCTCCATATCCCTTCCAGTCGCCCTCCCGTCAGCAATGGCTGAATACCCTCTTCTCTGCTTGGGAAATCCCCTCCTTGGTATGTATAGTACCAGCGTATCGTACTCATTCTCCCGTTTTTTCTATTCTGCCTTGTGCTCCCCGGGGAATGTGAAATATTGGTTGAGCCTGTTGGTGAATTGGCTGACGGTATCTCTCGGCATGGGAAACAGATATCCAGGTCAATGGGTATTGCTGTCTTTATCCGTTAACATGATCTTGTTTTACTAAGTCTGCTCCCATTACAAGTGATCAAGCTCTCCTCGACAAGTACGGATTGAAGCCTAACGATGCTATCCTTGCTGAGGAAAAGCACCTCCCCATATATGAGGAGATAACTACCGAATATGCCCCAAAATACCTTGCTGGTGGTGCTGCTCAGAACTCTGCTCGCGGAGCTCAGGTAACCAGGAATCTTGTGTGTATTGTGGGGGGGGAAAGCTGATGCCTATATGGGATTTAGTATATGCTCCCTCCTAAGTCTGTGGTCTACGTCGGGTGTACCGGCCAGGATGCCTTTGGCGAGGCCCTTACTAGCGCTTGCGTGAAGGAGGGTGTTCTCACTAAATATCGCATTGAGAAGGATCAGCCCACCGGCCGCTGCGGCGTTATCATCACCGGCCACCATAGGTCCATGGTAACTGACCTTGCTGCCGCCAACCACTACAAGTTGGAGCATCTCGAGTCGCCCGAGATATGGGCATACGTTGAGGGTGCTAAATTTTTCTACGTCGGTGGTTATCATTTGACCGTTTGCGTTCCGGCAATTTTAGCTCTTGGGAAACATGCTGCGGACACTGGAAAGGTATCTTGTGATTGTTTCTCGACAAATGCCTTGAACCGTTGGCTCATGAATAGATCTTCGCCATGAACCTCTCGGCTCCTTTCTTGCCCCAGTTCTTTAAGGAACAGCTCGACTCCGTGGCGCCTTACTGGGACTACTTGATCGGAAACGAGTCCGAGGCGTTGGCTTACTCCGAATCTCACGGACTTGAGGTTTGGCCTGCTGTGCCCCCCCGTTCGACATCAATTTTTTTAATAGATAAGGACTAGACCGAAGACATCACCACGATCGCCAAGAGTATCGCCAATCTTCCCAAGGAAAACACTTCTCGCCCTCGCATCGTTGTCATCACCCAGGGAACTGATCCAACCATTGTGGTCACCGGTGGCCCCAATCCCATTGTTGACGTCTACCCGGTTAGACCTATTGAGTCCAAGGACATCGTAGATACCAACGGAGCGGGGTACGTCTTATAATTGCCAACTAACCGATTTCGGCTTGCTAACAGTTCGAAGTGACGCTTTTGCTGGTGGCTTCCTTGCGGGACTCGTCCAAGGTAAGGACTTGAAGACGGCAGTTGACATGGGTCAGTGGCTGGCAAGCTGGGGGATCAGGGAGCCCGGCCCAGCGTGAGTTTCCCGCGCTTCCCCGCTTACCGTAGCAATGGAGGTAAAGCTAACCAAGGATCAAACAGATATCCTGCCGAGAAGAAGGTCTACGGTGCTTAATCAACTTACTAGATATAGATAGGTTTCAACACATTTCACTGGGGTTTGGCATGGCGGGTGTTGCTGGGCTTGTTTCAACACAATAGTTTCATTTTTAATACCAGAGATGGTCCAAGAAAAGTGTGATTTCCGTGATTAAGGGCAAGTGATAGTCTGTGGACCGAGCCAGCAGTTTAGAGAAATCCTCGAGCACTTCCCCCGGACTATACGTCGCCGTAAGGGTCTGCACCGGGGTTGCTAGATCCCTCGCTGTGTGGGCCTCTGCCGGCGAGGCCGGTCCCGGAAGACCGGCTGGTAGTCCTTCGGTCCTCGCCGTGTCCTGGCTCCCGCCGACATTTCTCTCTTCTTCCTTCTCTCTTCCCCTGAACCGAATCTCCTCCCCCTCTTCACATCGAACCACCTCTAGGGCCAAAAATCAAGTGTAGTCTCGGCCCAATGATGCTATCACCCCCCTGAGCGAGTACAGCCAAACCTCGTTGTCCCGGAACTCGATACGGATACCTCGCTGGGCCTGCGGATGCCCATGCCCCACGAAAATTTGCGCGGGTGCGGAGGTGTTGGAGATGGTTATCGGTATACTCTGCTTTCGCGTTAGTTGAGTGTAGCTTCAGGGCAGAGTAATCTGCCATCCTCCAGTAACGATAGTATGCGTGCTAGCATCTCGTCGTTCGGGTGTGCTCTTCCTTCGCTCCCATCACCCCAGTTGTAGGTTGTTGAGCCATTTGCCTGACTGAAGGGCAAGTAACCGATCGTATCGTCGTCTTCCTCAAGCAGGTATGAGAGCTTTTGGAGGTGGTTAATTGGGAAAGCGGCGCCGAGGAGAGAAAGTGTATTGGCGTACGTCTGCCAGAGCTGCTGGATTAACACGAAAAGAGAAGGGTCCGCCAGTTGCCCAGTTAAGTTTGAGCGGTTTACTCGAAGCCAGGTACTGTACAATCTCAGCGCTGGCAGCATATGCCTGCCGGCCGCCGAGATTGGTTCTATCTCGTGGTTCCTGAGCTCTGGTTGGAATACTCGGTGGAGGGTGGTGAATGTGGCGACATTTAGGCGAAGAAAGTAGGAATGTGAATGTTTGTTGACCTGAGCAGCGTAGAACTGTGCCGAGATATTTATTAAAACGAACTTGGTCAACATCCCATTCGGCATGGCCCGCTTCTTAAGATCAAGTGCTAATAGCGCCAACATTTTACTCTCTATGGCTTCGTAATCTGAGAATCTAGCACGACTCAGCCACAACCCAATTCAGAGACCCAGAGGATTGCATACTAACTCTTTACTGGTGAAACATTTCGCATGGAACTTTATGAATAAAGCGACGAGTTCATGGATAACTTGTTCCTCTTTTGGGACAACTTGAAGACTCGCTGCCGCTTTGAGAACTTTGCAAAAACTAACGTCCAGGTTATCTCCGGCTTCCGGGAAGGGCTCCGCAACGGTAAGAGCTCTGTAGAGGTAGTAGGTGGCTGAGAAACTGGAGCCTTCATTTAGGGCGATTATGGCAAGTTGATTATATGGAGACCCTAATGTAGGAACAAGTTTCCTTGCAAGAGTGTAATAACCAGTTGCGGGGCCCCAGTTCTTAGGGCTCCGAGGGACTTCTCTATATCGTGAGAGATCACCGAGGGAAACAAGGGTTCGGTGACAAGAAGAGATAACCAGCTGTTTGATTTCAGCCTTGTGCCTCGGAGGCCCGGTGGTAGGAAAATCGACTACCGGCAATAGGACTTGGTAAGCTTAGAAGACCAATAGATGGTATAAAGAATATAAAAAATAAACTGACCAAAGAGATTGAATTTACGAATTACCCACGTGAGCTCAGTAAGCCCAAAGTGAGAGATCAACCGCTGGATCAAGGAACGGTAGAAGCAGGTAGCCCGCTTGATAAAGTTGATGTAAGAGTTCCGCAGTTTGCGGAATTCAACCGGACGTTTTCTTCTATGGATTCCCTGAAACTGGCTGAGGATCCCTCTATAGCGTTCAATAATTTTGTGATGTTTACCCCAGATCCGACTTTCAACACCCCGTTCCAGTGCAAGCCGGCAATCCACAAAAATGATGTTGGCATAGGCCTCACGCAGTCTAAAAACAGGGCCGTCACGGTAAGGGAGGGGCTCGGGGAAAAAAAGTAGGAGCCTGAGCACAGTTCTAAAGATGACTTACTGGAAGATAGCATTGTCTACACTACATGAATTCGGGTGATCACTGGGGATGGAGGCCAATTCTTTCTCCCATCGGAGAGCAGACCTGTGCATTGACAGTTACTAGCCTGCAGGAAGAGGAATTTGAGGGATAAGGATACCTCCAGAGTTCTTCGATTTCGTCCATTAAGAGGAGAAAGTAGATGCAATGAGGGGAGGGGGGCCGAGAGAAATAGAAACGTAGGAAGAAGAAGTGGAAGAGATCTCGAGCACTCGTAGTCGAGCGTTGAGTTAAGCTCTATCCATCCCCAACCCTAACCTGACTGTCGCGTTTTATCCTAGTTAGTAAGTTAAACCCTCCAGAGCTTCTTCACCACCTCACCCACAACATTTTATGACCTTGCCATGACAACCCCCAACGGCGGCGGATGGTACAACAGTGGCCCCGGGCCATCCTACACCAACAGCAATAATAGCAACGGCTATGGCTCAAATCCTTACCACCCGGCAACTCCTATCGCACCGGGTCGTCCTCAGCAGCCCTCCTTAACCCCGACACGACTGCAGCCGCCGCCGCCGTCGACAAACCGCTACAGTAACTTTGAAATCACTATCCCGGTTAACCGCTGGCCTGTTAGTCACTCGAACAGCGGTACTCCCAACACGCCCAGCACACCATCTAATTCGATGGATCCGCACTTGACCTTGATTTCTATGGCTGAGGGTTACTTTGAGACGGCGCATGCCAGTGGGTACAAAGCAGCTTTGGCAAAGGGGGGTGGGGATGCGAGGGCTTATTATAAATTGATTGCTACGGGGTTAAGGGCCCTGGAGGCAGCCTTGCAGGTAGGTATTTGTGGCGGGAGAAACGGAATGGGGGGGAACATCATAGCTAATGGCGGATAGTGCCGACTTCAACCGAGATTAGAAGCTATGGTCAGGCTACGATATGCTGGGATATTACACGAGGAGACGGAGAATGGGGATGAAGCTGAAGACGCTTTAAATAAAGGAGTATGTTGACTTTATCTGCATCGGACAATGTGATACAGCGGCTAATTCCCCCCCCGCGCTTTCCCCCTCCCAGATTATGCTAGCGCAAAGGGTAACGATTCTTCGAACCAACCTGAGCAACGGGAAACTAATGTGCCCGTAGGGCAACTTCACCGATATCAAATATACTATGCAGCATCTTCTTGCGCGCATTATGCTACGAACTACGCCCAAAGCTTCTCTGAAAATGCTCAATTCCTGTATTGCTGATTCGGAAACGTATGTGGATACCTGATAACTTCACTGAAACCCAGCTGACGTTACAACTGCTATAGTCTCGATATGGTCCACTGGACCTATTCGTTCCGGTTCCTTCGCTGTAATATCCTAATGGAGGATTCCCCACTACACGATGAGCAGGGTGCAATAACCACTCTTCAGAAGATATCAAGTACTGCAGCCGCACGCCATGACCACGGGATATATCTACTCGCAAGCTTAATGGAGACGATGATCTCGGTCTCTTCTGGAGCCGACGGAATTGAAGCGGCTAATCGTGCGTTGGCAAGAGCGAATTCTTTACAGCTGGAAAGTATGCAAGGGGTGGAGCAATTGGGTATCTTACGGCAAATGTTGGATATCATGTGCTCACTCATGGCTGGGCGCTATAGCGAAAGCGAGATGAAGGTCAAGGTGCTGCACGGAATGCTCGACCATAGCTCAAAGGCACAGATTTGGACGCCCGGTGGAGAATTTGAAATATTAATCAATCCCATGCGACACGGGAAACCCGAGGAAAAACTAAAGTTCAAATGGTTGACCAAAGAGGATGTTTTCGTGTTGGGGTACTTCATTAGTGGTCTCTGCAAGTTCCAGAAAAATGTCGAGGAAGTGGGGCGCGGGGAGAAATATCTGCAGGAAGGTCTCAGGTCGATAGAACGTGAGCCGAGACATCTCAATATTTCCTTTTTTTAAACTACTGCTCCCGGGTTCTGACAGTTTCTTAGGTCTATTGAAGGAAGATCACGCTGGCACGACCTCGCTTGTGGGAGCTATGAACAAGTCTACATGGAGGCAAACGCTGAAATGTCATGTTATGCTCTACCACACTTTCCTCCTCTGCGTAAGGACAGATTGGGATGGTGCTATTAAGGTAATTACTCCTTTCGATCCCGATAAGCATATACCCCAGCGGTACTGACCGCACTTCCTGCTAGGGATTCAACAACCTCCAACAAGCCTTCTCGGCGCTACCCCCCCAAAGGTCCCTCCTACCAACACTAATCACCTACTTACAAGCCGTAATATCTCACGGTACGAATCAACTAGATCAGGCTTTAGAGCTCTACAAACTAGTCTACACAACTATCCAATCTCCAGATTCAGAGATATCGATAATCTCCAAGCTGAACTCCATCATAATTCTTCGCCCGCGCGACCCCCGCGCGGCAGAGCACCTTATGGCTACGGTAGAGAAGCCCTGCACGTCGACCAAAAACTACCTCATGAAGGCAGCATACATGGCCGTCAAAGCCACGGAGCGAGGCGAGCTGGTCAAGACAAAGAACTACCTGAGTCTAGCCCTGCAGCTCGCTACGCAAACGACGAATCAGCAGTTGACATTCATCCTGCTTAGCTTCATGTGCCATAGGTTCTTTTCGGGCGTAGTTAGCGAGCAGGCAGAGAAAAGTGCTAGGGCAGCGCTACAGAATGCCACGCGTGGGAGGGATAGCTTGTGGAGTCTTATGGGAGGTGAGATGTTTGCCGGTAAGTTTTAATTAGCGTGTCCATTTCATTCTGCTTGTTTGTTTCACGGATGAATAAACGGACCCCACGGGAGGGGTGTTTTTTTTAGCCCTTTTTTACAGATGGGTTTCGATGGATCAACTGATTGACTGGTTGGGAACGTGTGCTACAGACTGTCTGGCAAGAAAGGGCAATGAGTACGAAGCTATGAGACAAAGAGACCTCAACGAGGAACCCAGAAACGCGGTTGTTGCGAATTTGACCCGGCATATGCTCCCTGATGAGCATGCTAGTAGAGGATTAGGGTTTCACGGAGTTGTCTGAAAAGTACTTGGAATGATAGGGTTAGGGTAGATAAGAGACGTTTCTATTGAATTTTTTTACAGGTTTCATCTTTCATTTTTAATTCCATTTGTCTCGAGGAAGATAATATGGTTGTAGTATGTTTACTTACAGTAGACGATATCTTTTGCTCGTCACCACCGCGGATATTTGTACGATAGAGGTTTTTCTCGATTTTTCTACTCTTTCTCTTCTACTCGGGGCTTGGAAACACAGCGTTCTCTTCCATCTTTCTATTATACCTCTACTACATTAGCGTGGACCCCCTACGCGAGTCATGTATCCGTCCCCTCGTCGACCACGATCAATCCATTCCTCAATCCAAGCAAAGAATCTTTTCTCCCTGCACCCCCAAAGCGCTTCATCCTTTGCTGTCCATACCTTATCCCCCTATACCTCCCCGTCCACCACACACCCGAGTACTGTACCCTACCTAACACCCAATCACCATCCATCTATCTCCAAACCCCCAACCAGTCGGCGAAAGAGAGACCAAGTCCGCAACTAACCTCTCTCGGTCAGCCAGCCAGCCACCGCCACTTGGGGAGCGCGCATGTAGTCTAGTGCAAATTATTCGCTCGTGTTAGTTGAGAAAAGGTACGAGTATTTGCCTACCGTACCTGCTTGTGACACAGTACCGTATCACAGTAGTGGTGGAGGTGGTGGTGTGGCCCTGTGGAGGGAGATAAACATTGCACCCTGCAGGGACAAGCGTTGTCAGTTAATTATGCTCGTGATACCGCACAAGTGGGTTGTCTCGTTCCGCCCTGCTCCGTGCGGTTGGGTGTTTTTTCTTTTTTTTACCCCGCGAAATGGATTCTGGTGCGGCGGGGTTCGCCTTTGCATAAGTAATACTCTCTAGTGCCTCTGTCGTGCTCTGCCGGTATTACACGGTACTGTACTGCCGGATTCGCTTCTTATATTGAACACCGCCGGTTGTCTGTCAAACTTACTTCAGTTCCGCAATGTTAGGCCGGAAGTACCGTAGGCAAGGTAGCGAGCGAAGTGAATCGTTCGACAACCACCGAAGGGGGGTTTAAAAGGAATTACATGATGAGGTGAAGGGTTTGAACACATGTCTGTGTCTGACCCGCTGGGCGGGAACAAATGTCACAGTAGGTTTGTTAGTACCAATAGTAATAGTACTTAAGCTGCCGTCGTACAGAGGTGCAGTGGGCAGTGGGCAACGCCAGCTGCTCACCATGTCCCAAAGAAACACCCGTCGTACTACTTCCGGTAGTGACTGTACGAGCACGGTAGGCCGCCCAATGCCAACACAAATCCAAGACACGCCGAGTGATTTCCGATGAGCAATTGGGCTCGATCCATCAAACCCAATCCAATCTATGATACTCTTACCCTAAACTACTGCACGATCTTGGCGACAAAAGAAATGTGCCCCCAGGTTTCCGTGCGGAGTTCGGATCCCCGATCGGCCACCGGAAACAACCAACTTGCACCAAATCCCGTCCTCTAATCTCTGATAATAGGAGGAGTATCCCATGGAGAATTTAGCAGTATGGAGTTATGAGTTTTTATTGATAGTTTAAACAGGAATGAAGCTGGTTTACCGGTACGATACTTTGTTGCCGTGCGAGTTCCCATCCAGATTGGCCGTCTTGGCGTTGATAGCCACACTTCCCTCAGAAGCCTAGATTTTGTAAAACTATTCCTGTAGTCTGACACTCAGCTATGTGAATTCCTCGGGTGAAACTCCCTGCCAAAGAAAGAAGAGGGAAAAAACTTGTAGAATTTTTTAATTCCTTATAGCTAGATAGATGTTTATTGGAAATTGGTGTTTTATATATATGGAAAACCTGGCGGGGCGGGCACACCTCTTTTATGGCCAGGCTCGTGTAATAAGATATAGCACTCGGACAAGTAGAGGAGGGTATCATACCCCTTCATGAGGCCCCTGCCTGGGCGGAGGAGAGACGGGTGGTCTGGCCTGCGAGCAAGCAAACAACAGGTACAGGAACGCTCGGGCTCGCGCTAGGAAAAAGGGCTTTTGCTATTTTGTTTTTTCGATTGTTTTCCGCTCATTGGTTTCGGTTCTTCCTCGCTTTAGGAGAGTGTGGGTAGCAGTACGTGCTACTGCGGCGGTAAGTGGGGGTAGAGTGGTTGAGTACTTCCGGGCCCAGTACGGTACTATGTCACCATATAAGCATGAAAGAAAAGGGAGAACTGTCGGAAAGACCCTCTATTACAATATCTTCATGGTAAATAGTGGACGGGGCGCAACGTTTTCTCTACAAAAGTGGCATTCTCCTCGAACTGATTGGTACTCGCTGTAGGGTAGATACCGGTTGGTGCAAGTGACTTGATGGTCAAGGGATACAACTGCGCCCACAGTGTACTGAGAGTTTTGAACCCACCCCCCTTATTGACACCGCAGGAGTAGTAGGCCGATGTGGTAACCTAAGTTGGCAAGCACCCACGCGCCTACCACACACATACCGTGCTATGTCAAGGCAAGACCAAAGACTTATGGAGTCCTTGCATCCGGGATTAAGTTGGATGGCTGGTTGAAGGGAGGGGGAGAGGAAAGAAATAGAAAGAGAGGGACAGATGATAGTATGGGGAGTGCACGGGGAGGCAAAGGGCAGGAATTAGGTTGGGAGTTTAGTCGGTGGGGGAGACTGGGACGGCCGCACTTAAGTGGTACAGTATCTGTCTGCGAAGCATGGAGCGCATGTATGTGTTTTCTTGTGATCTTGTGGTGGAGGGGATATACAGTAGCAGGGGAGAGCACAGCTACCCCCTTCCCCCTCTCAATCCCATCCACCCTCACTTAAGAGCGTAGGATCAGCAGTCTTCCAATATTCCAGTCAATTCATTACGAAATCCAAGCAAAGCAACTATACAAGAATGACAACGCAGTACAAACTCATCCCCGCATTACTTGCGCTCTCCTCTGCCACTGTGGTCCAGGGCACACCGGTTTCGGGTTCCTGAAATCCTGATAACGTACTCAGGGCGCTGAGACGCAGCTCCAACGAGGCTATTCCGTTCTGTAGTAGTTATATCATATATCAAAGCCCCAACGGCCACTACGAGTATCACTTATACCGCCGTAATCCCCCACCACCACCTTCTTCCTATTCCCCTTCTAGCACAATAATTACGAATAAATAGACCGCCACAGAAACCAAGGTCGTAACAGGCGGAAACTGCGAAAAAACATACAACACCTCCGGCAACGGTAGCAGCAACAGAGTCGACTTCCTTCGAGCCAATTCACCAAAGGACTGCTGCCAGAGATGCCTCGCGAAGCCCAACTGCGTTCCCAGCGCGTACGTTGGTATTTGCCAGCAACTGATCAACGATAGTGCTACCCCTGGGGAGTTGGTCACGCAGATTTGCCCACTTGGGGTGGATAATTATCACCCCGGAGGGCCCAAGCCTGGGGCGGTGTATGCCGGACCTCGCGGGTATCAAGTGTGGGTACATTTTTGCTCGGAGGGGGGAGGAAAGAGCTCGGGTGATAAGTTAATGGGAGGAACGTAAATGAGGAGGATGGGGGATGGAGACTAAGTTCTTGTGCTGTTAAATGATTTACCCGAGCCGCAACTGGAGGATTACTATGAAAACGTTATATTATCCGAAAAAATTCACGATTCGTCTCTGGACGTACCACCGTATTCGCGTGCTCGTGAGAACAAGTACCCGTGCTCGTCATCAGGGTAAAGAAGAAAAAGTGACATACTTACAATATCCGAGTGACAACCGATGACGTCTTGTGGCCCGTGCAGCCATGCGTCTTTGTTGCGGCAGCGGAGGTGCCCGTGCGTGTGCTGGGCGCCTGCAGCGGGGTCAAGAGGTCTCTCTTTCTTTTTTTCTCCCACTCGCTCTTGCTCTCGTCTCAGGCAAGGGCTTCGGGGGCTTCCAGATCGACAAGGAGTCGGGCAAATCACGACATTGATTGGTTAAGAACGGGGTTGAAATTGAATAAGTGGAGTACGATAACGGTAACGGTAACAGTCACAGTGCTTGGGGG
>QLOI01000998.1:0-86908 GCA_003313605.1 Tuber umbilicatum
ACTCGCCGGAGCTCTCGGAGACCTTCCGGACTCGCAGCGTAGACTTCCCTACCTACCCGGTATTCCTTTTCTCGTTCGCAGTCTAAGCATTACCATTTGCTTAGTCCACATGGTAACCCTTTCACAGAGTTTCCTGACTAGCCTAACCGTAACCCTTCCGGGCTCCGCCATGGGATAAGACTAAGTCTACTGTAAGATCCAGCAGGGTCGTTACAACACCCAGAACCTGATTCCACATTCTCAATACCGATACCTCTCTCCATAGCCAAGGGAAGAGAACACATCAACACGCAAGAAATGCGCGCCATCGAACAAGTCCTACTGCGTTGGGTCTCCAAGTGGAAGGGGAAAACACTTGTAATACATGTCAACAACTGAGCAGTTGCCCACGGTATAGCCAACCAGACAATCCGAGGAGCATCCATGCCAGTCTTAAGGAGATGCTTGTTACTTGCTAGCGAATACGACTTGGAAGTGGAGGCATTATAGGTGTCAACAAAGGAGAACGCCCTAGCGGATGCGCTCTCACGATCGGAATATAACAGGATTGCTGACCTCGCACCACAGTTACTACAACCGACATGCAGCCTCCAACAACATGGATTTCTAACATACAGGAATCGAGATTGTCACGGGTAGCGGCCTACTACCTTTGGCGCGGGCTTGCCCCTTCAACAAGGCGGAACTACGATACTCCAAGATCCCGGTTTTCTCTCTTCTGCAGACTGGCTCGGTACTAATACTCAAATGGAGGTTGCCTTCCTGCAAAGGCAACGTGGTTGATAGAGTGTTTATGTTCCCTAGCTGGAACTGTTAAAGTTAAAACAATGAAGCTCTATTTAGCAGGGATTAAGTCTTAACAACTTGATCTCGGGATTGAGTGCACCGCATTCAAAGACCCAGGTTTGGAACAAACGATCCCGGGGATCAAGTGCGATCACCTGGAACCGTAGCGCAGGATACGAACACCATTGACCCGGCCCCACCTTTTACTCATCCTCCGCCATCTCTCACACTCCAACTACAACGATGTAGCTATCCGAGCCGCCTTCACACTCGCCTTTGCAGCCTTCCTCCGAGTCGGGGAGTTTACTTATAAACAGAAAGACCTCACGCTGGGGGATGCATTCCCCAAGTGGTTTCTCACTAAGAGTAGTGTCAGAGTACAAGGGAGAGGAGCATATATGGAACTCACCCTCCCATCATCGAAAACAGACCCATTTCGGAAGGGAAGTAAACTGACTATCGCCGCAAGTCTTGACAATGCCTGCCCCGTGCGTGCCATGGAGGAGTACCTCGCCCGCGATACCCACCGGCCCCATGAAGCACCCCTGTTCTGTATCGGTAGTCGTGAACAGCAAGCGTTTTCTTGAGAATATGTTGTTCACAAACTACCAGGGCTCGCCTCCACAGCTGGACCGGGCCACGGGATGTGGACTGGCCACAGCTTCCGCAGGGGCGCCGGAGACGGAAATCCAAACACGGGGCCACTGGAGGTCAGATGCCCATAAGGCATATATCGAATACTCACATACAGACTGAATTTCACTATCTAAGCGGTTCCAGACTAGCCAAGCTACAACTCACAAATCCTAGAGTTCAGCTTGCCTGGACATGGCCAGGGAACGTTACCAACCGCACAGCAGGCTAACTCAAGCCAGACGCACTTTGCCTGCCTACATCCGGGAAACATCGGTGGTAACAATCTCCCGTGGCAAGGGCAGCGGCTTCCCATGTACCGCCTCCGTCAGTGGAATCAGATATGCGTTTGGTGTTAGACACCTTTGTATTCTCTTTGGTCTTGTTCTATCTTGGGTTTCCTTCTTGGGTTTTCTTTCCGTTACTCTTAGCTATGTTCTCCTAATATATTTACTTGTCTTTGGAAAATTGGATGTCGGGTTGGTACAACCCATTGCCAATTGGGCAAAGCGCGACGAACCCAACCGGGGGGTGGGCCAGAGTGCTGGGAGGTTAGAGGATTATGGTTTTCCCGGTTGCCGGGACAGTGCGGGGTCTTTGCTCTCCCACGCACGGCCCATCAAACCTCACTACACCAGTCCCCCTTTCTGCTTCCCCATACCACACCATTACCACTCTTCTCACAGCTTGCGTTCGTTATTCCTCACGTTCTTTATTGCCCACACACCCACCCTGGCATATTCAAATTGCGCCCCCATTGCCATATCGGGAAACATTGGTGGTAACGATCTCCCGTGGCAAGGGTAGCGGCTTCCTATGCACCGCCTCCGTCAGTGGAATCAGATATGCGTTTGGCGTTGGACACCTTTGTATTCTCTTTGGTCTTGTTCTATCTTCAGTTTCCTTCTTGGGTTTTCTTTCTGTTACTCTTAGCTATGTTCTCCTAATATATTTACTAATCTTGGGAAAATTGGCACTAACCAAGTATGAGAATACGCGATATTATCAAAGTAAAACAAACATAAGAAACAAATCAAAAATTTCAACGAAGATCAGGTAGGGAGTCGGCGTCATTATCGGAGCTATCAGAGGAACTGGAATCACCCTGATTCGCCCCAGTACTAACGGTTACGGAAGGTGGGGGAGCCGTTCCGCCACGATTGCGACCTGTATTTCTACTGTGGGTCCCCCCAGGGTGATTATATCTATCAAAGGATTCCTCATCACCCCGCTGTCCTCCAGCTTGGGTGTTACCCCCTGGAGCCTGCTCAGGGTTCTTGGGTGGAGGATGTGGTATTGGGGTACTAGGCGTATCATTTGCCGTTCCCATACCTAAACTCTACAGATATTCAACAAAGGCCTCGCAAGAGTACGGATCCCTCTGTGGTCCCACATGTCCTGTTCGCCTACAATACCGACACTTGGGTGGTCTTGGTTGAGGAAGTGGGGTTGGGGCAAGAACTCCGGGAATCTTTGAGAAATGATCTGGTCATACTGGTAGTTCATCATACCGTCTAGTACAAGGAAAGCGATGCTGATAACGAAGGCGACCCTCGGTCCAGTCCTGATCAATGGGACACTGGCGTTCACATGGTTCCGTCTTTGGTGCCAATGGCCAAAAACCAGCAAATACACCGGAGGTGTGTGCTCACTCTGGAGTGAAGACCGGATATGCCCCTACTGAAGGTGGGGCAGAGAACAGCAACAAGCCTGTCGAGCCGAGTAAGCCTACCCCTGTTGGCTTGACTGGTGCCACAGGAGCTGGTGGTAGTGGTACTGATGAAGGCTTCGGCGTAATCGGTGATGGCGCATCATCACTTTCTGGAACTCGTGGAGGAATGATTTGAACAGTGAGGTTGGCCTTCGCAGCCACTAGAAGGACCTCGGGACAGACCCTGACATCCCGACAACGATGATGCTGATGATGACGATGGCTCATGTAGTAGTTATTCGGACGATGAAAGCTATCGAGATCCTGATGAAGCCCGATAAAGGTGGAAACGTAGACAAGGCAATCCAGGCGTGGATTGACACCAAAGGAAGACCTGGACTTCAGATAAATGCAACTGCTCATAGGTGTAGTAAGCAAAGCAATGGCTGGCGCAAAAAAGAAAGATGCTACACCACCATAGATATTCGAGGCAAAGGACTTCTAAAATGTAAAAACTTGGCTACTCCAATGCAAAGACTATTCTCCACAAAATCCCCTTTATTGGGAAAAACACATGCATAGAATACTATAGGCAATTAGTCCAACCAAAGGAGAAAACCTCGCACACTTCAAAAATTGGTATCGTTATGCTATGACTGAAGAATTGGGCCATAAAAAGGTAGAAGGGCTCATTCATTGGCAATGTTTCTGTCAAGAAATTACGAACTGTTATGCCAGTACTTCAGAAGACCAAGAAGCGCTATGAGATATAGATAAGGTTAAATACGAGGGAAAGATTTCCACCCTTTTATTAAAAATGGAGAACCTTAATATTAAAGTGCAATTAACCAGTATTGCGTGGCAGAAAAAGTTTGAAGAAAAAGTCCCACTGCTAATATTGGAAAAACTGTCCTTGAAAGAGTACAACCTTGATGAGGAATGGCTGGTAGCATTAAGAGAATGCGGCAAATGTTATGAAGAATGAAAATTGGATCAACAAGTCTCTCCTCGAGAAGGCCAAGCCAAGACAACAAAGCGGAAAGACCACACGAGGAGAAAGGGGGACCAAAACCTACAATAAAACGCAAGCAGTATACAAAAGGGGCAAGAGCGGCGTATAAGGGGGCCAAAAAAGAGGGTAGGACCTCAATGCCAAATAAAGTCGATAAGGCAATGAAACCTTCAGAATGGGAAGATATGCACAAGGGCATTCCTCAAAACTTTATTGATGCTAGGAAACAGGATATGGGATGTACACGATGTGTTCTAACAAAGCATAAGTTGATGACTTGTTGGAGGGATGAGGTCGTAGCTGCAATTCAATGGGCTCCATGGAAGGGAACCCGCAAGGAGGATCGAAATGATCACCAATGCAAGGAAGGTCATCCACAAGTCCATCTGGTCAATGGAAACCAACCGCCCACTCCATGAATACAAGTTGCATGGATAGAAAGGCCCACCAGAGTATGGGAAAACCATTCAGATCATGAAATAGAGGATTAAAGGAATTAGGTACTGACAGCGACAGTGATTGGGTATTCTATGTGTCAAGTGCTCAATAGGCATGCGTGACTATAGAAATCGAAGAAACGATGCGAGGAAAACCTCTCCTGCCCACCAGAGGTAAGGACCCCCGACACATCAACCGGGGTAGTAAATGATGGTAGTCGGACCTGTGTTCCAGGAACTCAAAGGTCTCTGATAAGGACCAACTTTGGATTAAAATGAATTCAGAAGAAATCATAGGAGGAAGAGTCAATTGGGGCGAGAGAGATGACACTTGAGAGTGACGAGGCATACTTCGCTAGGGAGCTTTCATTCTTACCAGCACGTGCTGGATGCACTAGAGACAAGGGTCTAGACACGCTCCTTGAAAAACATTTTCTCTCAAATTGATTCACAAGTACCAATATATGAAATCTGTGACGGATATGATCTCATGACATGAGGGTGGAGAACAAGTATGGGATGGGTAGAACATGGTAATCGGCCAGCTCTATGGACCAGATAGTAATACTATGTGCCTACCTGGACGATCGTGGATACCCTCCAGACAGGACCTGCAGGTTGTAAAGGTAGGATGCAAGGGAACCTTTCGGCAACAGGTACAGACTGCTTGTAGTGGACTGCCCGATAACCAAAAAATATGAAGTTGAGGATAAACAGACAAGGGCATGCAACCCAAAAACTGCTCGCTCACTCCTCGAGTGTTGGTGAAACGCCGAAAGACTAAGTTACATATCCCATTTTTTGGAAGAAACCCCAATGGAATTACTTTGGCTGATGAGGTCTGATTGACCAATACTATGCGGGCATGGTATCAAACATTCACAAAAAGTCACAAAAGCGAAAAGCTGATAGATTCGTCGCCGTACACAAGAGAGGGATGATACCTCCACCTAAAAGATAAGATTGTCTAGAAGGTAGAGCATACATTAAAACGGAAAGAAAAAGGATCCAGGTTCATATGTTATTAGACTTAGGATCCAATGTTTTTCTGATTAATGATCGCCTCATACAAGAGTATGATATCCCATACAAAAGGAGGCAAAACCTCACCGGAATCTTAGGATTTGATAGTACTGCTACCACGAGCGGTGAAAAGCACTTTACTGGTCCATTATTGTTAGAGATCGGAACTAACTCTCACCGATCAGAAATTTCTTGCGAAACTGCAAATGCTGGGAACTATGACCGGATCATCCCGTTTGAGAGATGCAAGGAACACCACATGACAAATATCGAAACTTCTGGAAAATGGTACTTTCCGGAAAACTCATGTTTGGACCATATCGTGGATGAAGGACTGGAAGATACATGGGATTATGATGAGATGGTAGTCTTCAATAAATGTGCCTCTGTGATCAGTCGAATACAGTGTAAGGACGAGCCAGTCAAAAGCATATTACACCAAATTCCTGAACATTATCACGAGGATGCCAAATTATTTGAGGATGAAGTTGCAACTCAAATGCCCCGGTGGAGAAAATGGGACAACGTGATTAGGATCAAGGAAGGAGAAAAATCCCCTTGGGGTCCTATTTATCCGTTTTCGGCTATGGAACTAAAGGAACTCAGGAAATACATGGATGAAATGCTGCAGAAAGGAAAGTTTTGGCCAAGCCAATCACCTGCCGGTGCACCAATCCTTTTCTTACCAAAAGCTGATGGCAAGTTACGACAAGTGGTCAATTACCGAGGTCTGAACTCAGTCACCATCACCGATAGGTATCCAATACCTATTATGAGGGAACTCAGGTACCGTGCGGAAGGATCCAGATTTTTCCAAAAATAGACCTCAAAAAGGGGTATTACCTGATACAAATGGCCAAAGGGGACAAATGGAAAACAGAGTTCCGATGCCGTTATGGGGGTTACAAGTACATGGTAATGCCTTTTGTACTAATTAACGCGCCTGCTGCTTTCCAATTGATGATGCATGAAGTGCTTCGCCAATCTTTACCAAGCTAGGCCCCTTCCTTGCTCTGATGGACTTAACTTTTCTTTCGCTCATTTCCACACCTCTAGTATTAATGATGTAGCCGTGAAATTCGACTCCAGTGATGTGGAATATCAATTTAACTTGTATTGATGGTTCATACTAAATTTCTACGTGATTTGTAAATCAATTACGGAAACCTTAAAGGAGAACCCTACAAAGTTTCACTAGGACCCAGAACAAAATAAAGCTTTCGAAATTTTAAAAGAGAAATTTGTCACCGCTCTGATGGTTTGTCATTTCCACGTCGGATAGTATACAGTTGTTGAAACTGATACAAGCGATTTCACCCTTGGATGTGTTCTGTCCCAGTTCCAAAATAAGAAACTACATCCAGTGGCATTCCATTCATGAAAATTGAAGACAGGGAACAAATTACGAAATTCATGACATGGGGTTATTAGCAATAATGGAGGAACTCAAAGAATGAAGAGATTACCTTTTGGGAACCGAGAAACCAGTCACAGTTTATATGAATCACTAAAATTTACAGCATTTCCTTACTATAAAGAAATGGAATGGGAGACAAATCCGTTGCGCAAAGGCCCGAGCGGAATACAACTTCAAGATAGTTTACAGACCAGGAACAAGGGGTGGAAAGCCTGATGCCTTAAGTAGACGGCAGGAATACTGTCTAGAGGAAGGAGTTGCGCATAGCCAATAATCTATTTTGAAACATGAAGATTTTCAAATCTCCCCGACTTCAATCAAGGATGACGAAGATGAAGGAATAGAAATGGAAGAAGAACCACCAACGCTGTACAACATACAAATCAAAAAGTTAAGTAAAGCAGTCACAATACCGACAAAAGAATCTCGAATGGCAGCTAGGCACGAGCTCTACACTCTTAACGATACGCCATTACATGCAAACGGACAGTTACTGATGGATACAAGCGTAGCTCTCAGTCTACCACAAGGAACGAATAGAAGAATCGTGTCTTGCAGCGGACTAGCGAGTAACAACTGAGTTGAGGTTGGAGCAGGAGTTATCGATGCGGACTATACAGGTAAACTCATGGTACTGCTGCAGAACCATTGCTTTAAGGACTATCTAGTACGCGAAGGCGACCATGTAGCCCAACTGATTGTAACTCAAATCAACAACTCCGAAATGATAGAGGTCAAGGAGTTAGATCAACCAGAGGGCTTAGGCCAAGGATTCGGAAGTACAGATTTCATTCGGACATGAATGGTTACAACAGAAACATCAATGCTCGCAAAAAGTATACCACAAGCAAATGCCAAAATTAACCAATATCTCGACAAATCTGTCAAACGACACAACCCTCAGTCAGGACTAGAGGTTGTCTTAATGTCAAACTCCACTCTAGCTCGGGTAGAAATGAAGGTGGTTGCTACCCAATTACTGGACCAAGTCTTAGTTGCGGTGGAGTAAGACGAAGAGTTGAAAGAACAAAAAGGGGAGTTGGAAGCCTTGGAACGAGATGGGAGGACATTACTAGAACAAGGGAAAAGTGTCGAAAGATTCTTCTACTACGAAAACTGGCTCTAGATATCCAATAATGAAGAACTGTGAAGGGTAATCGTAAAAGGTGGCCATGATTCTAGATGGCTGAACATTTCGGCCAAGAAGAAACTGGCGAAATAATAACTAGGGTTTTCTATTGGAAAGGCTTGGCACAATGGATAAACGATCAAGTACAGACATGCGACCAGTGTCAACACAACAAGTCTCCAGGACACGCCAGGTACAAGCAGTTACAACCTTTACAGGTCCCGTATGCGGCACGGGTGTCAATTTCTAGCCACTTCATCATCCACCTACCAGGGTCGCAAGGACACACTCAAGTTACGGTCGGCATATACCGATTCACTAAAATGGCCCATTTCATCGGCCGATACGAAAATACAACCGCTAAAGATGTGGCAAAGGTTTTCCTACAGGAAGTATGGAAACTACACGGGTTACAAACAGAAATAGTATCGGACATCGACTCTAAGTTTTCGAGAGAATTCTAGGAATCGTTATACTAGCTATTGGGTGTGAAACAAACAATGTCAACCTCCTACCACCCGCAAACTGATGGACAGACTGATGGAACCAACCCAGTGCTGGAAGGATACCTCCGGAATTTTGTTAATTATGATCAGGACGACTGGTATGAACTCCTCCCCCTAGCAGAACATGCGTACAACAACTCAGCCACAACCGCTGACAAAATGTAACCATTCTTCATAAATTATGGATTCCACCCACAGACTGAGTGGATGAAAGAAAGGGAAGCTTAAAACCCAGGGGCTATGATATACGCTCATTGGATGAAAGCGATTCACCAAAGGGCTGCTGAAATGTTGGAACATACCAGGGAAGCCATGAGGAATTACTACGACAAAAAGGCAATAGAACAGCCAGATATTAAAATCAGCGACACGGTGATGTTGAATGCAAAAAACATCCGTTCCAAACGACCAACCAAAAAACTAAGCCCAAAGCTTTATGAACCATTTGAAGTTCTAAAAAAAAGAGGACATTTGTCATACAAGCTAAGTATTTCCGACAGCTGGCATATCCACCCCGTATTTCATGTATTGTGACTGGAACCTTATCAAGCATCAATTCATGTTGAACGAGAACAACCCCCTCGAGCAGCTGAGGAGCTTGAGAAAGTCTTGGAAAGGGAGGTGGAAAAAATAGTGAAGAGCGCAATAATTTTGTACACTAGGAGATTTTGCAGACAGATTGTACGGATGTGCGAACTAAGATTTTTCATGAAGTGGAATGGTTGTTCGGAGGATGACAACACCTGGGAACCACCAGAAAGCATGGAACATGCTCAGGAATTGGTAGAGAGTATTCTTGGAGAAAACCCTAAAATGCCAGGTAGGGCAGAGGTAGAATAGTATGAAAGGTTTTCTTGCCAAGGCCAAGCAAACGCAGAAGGTTTTTTACTCTATGATGCTGAGTTCTAAAAAGAATGAAAAGAAAGTGTAGAAAGAAAGACGAGTGACGAGCTTTCGGAGGAGGGAGCTCATGTTAGGCATATGCAGTTCCAACACCCCACTCAGGCCCCAATATAGGGCCTAAATGTCGCCTGCTGCACGGTGTGAAGTTGCTAATTAGCAGCAAAAATCACAGAATTGACAGCCGCTCTGTAACATCATATACGTCGTCGACGTTCGTCTGACCAGAAGCAGTTCCCATGATGTATGAGAGGGGTAGTGTTACGGGTAACCAACTCAAAGCTCAGTAGAGTATGGTTAAGCATTAATGTGTTCGATAACGGAGTGATGTCAGGAAGGCTTCGTAATAGTAGTAATCGCTAATACGCGGTTTGCTAAAACTACTAAGAATATGAAGTGTAGATAATAACTTGTTATATTGATAAGATGTCTTCTCCGTTGCTGTCTGTCTAATAGCTGGGGAGGAACTCTCATATTTTTATGCCGCGTGAGTTTCCGTGGCCGGTACATCTAATACTTGTGCTAACTAAGTACCTCCACAGCAACTACTATTCCTTCGTCTAATTAATCGTGAGTGCAAACACTCATAGACCCTGAATACTTCCCCGCTTCTGGTCATTCGGGTATTATAACTCCGTCTTCCTAAGGGTGTGTGAGACTCCGTCAGTCGGAAGTTAATGATGCCTTTGCCATATGGACTTAGTCTGAGTTTGCCGCCCAAATACGAACATACCAGTTGTTCCTCTGTCATAGAAGTGATCAGTCCCAATATCAGACACTGGTGACAACACGGAGGCATAACTGCATTATCTTCACACACAGTCGGTAGGCTGATTCCTCCATTGCTTCATGATTTCCCTAGCGAGAAGTTCTTGCTACTACATCTCATTTACTCTCGTCGGTTGGTTGTAGACGAATGACTATTCGTAGTCGGTCAACATGGAGCGCCATATCATACAATCATTCTATGGGATTTTCTGTTCAATCTGGTATCTTTTGTATTGCATATTAGATTACAGTTATATGAACAGAGCTCACTACTGCTCTCATATATCCTGCGAACATCTTTCAGTCGGACGGACGTCGACTATGTATACAGTGTTATTGTGAAGCTGCCAATTCCGCGATTTTTGCTGCTATGTAGTAACTATACACCGTGCTGCAGATGACGCCTTGGCCCTACATCAGGGCCAGAGGGGGGTGTGAGGACTGCATATGCCTAACATGAGCTCCCTCCTCCGAAAGTTCAATTCGAATCTTTCTTATTCATAATTCTTTATTCTTTCTAGAACTCAGTATCGTAAGGTAAAAAACCTGCTGCGCATGCTTGGCCGCGGCAGGAAATCCTTTCCGCACTATTCTACTTCACCCCTACCTGGTATTTACTGGTTTTCTCTGTGGAAACTCTCCATGAGCGCTTGAGCATGTTCGATGCCTTCTGGTGGCTCCCAAGTGTTCTCGTCTTCTGAACCACCTTTCCATTTCACAAAATATCTCTGTTCGTGCATTCGTACATTACGTCCGCGAACCCTTCTAGTGTATGAGATTATTTCACTCTTCACTATTTTTTCTACATCCTATTCGAAATCTCCCTCGATCTCTTCTGTGGCTCTTGCGGGTTGATCTTGTTCTGCGCGAATCAATGTTCGATATAGCTCCTGTAGCGATACCTGAAATACATGGTGAATGTGCCAGCAGTCGATTATAAGAAGTTTGTATGTAGAGTATCCTCTTTTTCCCAAGACTTCAAACAGTGCATAAAGCTTAGGACTTAGCTTTTCGATGATCTCTTGGAACGGATGTTTTTCACATTTAACATCACCTTGTCGCCGATTTTTATATCTAGCTGTTCCAGTGCCTTTTTGTTGTAGTATTTCCTAATGGCTTCCCTAGTACGTTCCAACGTTTCGGCTGCTTTTTGGTGTATCGTCTTCATTCAATGGGCGTACATCGTTGCTCCTGTATTTTGAGCTTCTCTTTCTTTCATTCATTCCGCTTGTTGGTCGAACCCGTAGTAGGCATAGAATGGTGACATTATATACCCGTTTCTGGCAGAGTTGTTATAAGCATGTACTGCTAGGGGGAGTAGTTGATACCAATCCTCTTGATCGTAATTGACAAAGTTCCGAAGATAACCTTCCATTACTTGGTTGGTTCTTTCGGTTTGTCCATCGGTTTGCAGGTGGTATGCAGTTGACGTTTTTCATTTTATTCCTAATGGCTTGCATAAGTATTCCCAAAACTCTACGGAAAACCTTTCGTCCATATCCAATATCATTTCAGTTGGTGGCGCATGCAGTTTCCATACTTCTTGTAGGAAAACCTTTGCCACGTCCTTAGCAGTGGGATTCTCGTGTAATCTGATGGAATGAGCCATCTTGGTGAATTAATCCATGAAGACCATAATTCTTATGTGTCCTTGCAACTCTGGTAGATGGGTGATGAAGTCGGTAGAGATCGATGCCCATGCTGTGTAAGGAACTTGCAATGGTTGCAACACTCCGTACCTGGCGTGTCGTGGGAATTTGGTGTGTTGACATTTGTCGCATGACATTACATCATCATTTATCCATCCTGCCAAACTCTTCCAATAGGAATCCCTGGTGACTTTTTCGAGGGTTCTTTCTTGGCCGAAACGTCCTGCCAGTTTAGAATGATGGCAATCTTTTGCGATTACCATTTGCAGTTCTTCGATATTGAGTATGTACAGTCGGTTTTTGTAGTAGAGGAATCTTGCCACTCTTTTCCCTTGTTTTGGTAATGTTCTCCTTTCCTATTCCAAGGCCTCCAGCTCTCCCTTTCGTTCTTTGCACTCTTCGTGTTCTCCGCAGCAACTAAGACTTGGTCCAAAAATTTGGTAGCAAACAACTTTATTTCTACCCGTGCTAGAGTGGAGTTTGACATTAAAACTTTCTTTCGTCCTAATTGAGCTTGTGTTGTTCGTCCCATTCGTCGAGATATTGGTTAACATCAGTATTCGCTTCCTGTGTAGTTCTGGTGGGCCTTGATGTTTCTGTTATACGCATTCTTGTCAGAATGAAATCAGTACTTCAGAACCCTTGACCTTCGCGGCATGTCCTATCTAACTCTTTGACCTCCATTATTTCGGAGTTGTCGATTTGAGTTACTGTTAGTTGTGCTATCCAGTCGCCTTTTCGTACTAGATAGTCCTTCAAGCTATGGTTCCCCAACAGTACCTTGAGTTCACCTGTATAGTCAGCATCGATGACTTCTTCACCAACCTCCACTCGGTTTTTACTCGCTAGAGGTCTTGGCCAGCCACTATTTGTGACAATTTTGTCCATATTGTGGCTGCTTTACACAACCTTTTAATTCGTAGGTTGTGCAGCGTTGGTGGTTCTTCTTCTATTTCTATTCCTTCATCTTCGTCATCCTCAATTGAAGTCAAAGAGATTTGGAAATGTTCAGGTTTCAAAATAAATTGCGCGCTATGCGCAGCCCCCTCCTCTAGATGGTACTCCGGCCGTCAACCTACGGCGTCAGGTTTTGCTCCTCTCATACCTGGTCAGTAAACGATTTTCATGTTATATTCTGCCAATGCTTGTGCCTAACCGATCTGTCGTCCGTTCCATTTCTTTGTAGTGAGGAAATGCTGCAGGTCCTGGTGGTCCGTGTAAACTGTAACTGGTTTCTCGGTTCCCAAAAGGTAATGTCTGCATTCTTTAAATGCTTCCATTATCTCTAATAATTACTTAAAATTGAATTTCGTAGTTTCGTTCTGTAGAATTCAATTTCTGCGAAGGAAATGCTACTGGATGTAATTTCTTGCTTTGGAATTGTGACAAGACACAACAAGTGGCAAAATCGCTAGCGTCCATTTACACCACTGTGTCCAATCCTGTGTGTAAATGGCAAATAATAGGTGCCGCAACAAATTTTTCTTTTAAATTTTCGCAAGCCTTGTTCTGTTCAGGGCCCCAGTAAAAGTCTTTGTGGTGGCCTTTGCGGGTTTCCATAATTGGCTTGCATATCGTGGAGAAATTTTGGATAAAATTTCCCTAAAGGTTTGCGAATTCTATGAAAATTTGGACTTCCTTAACCGTGTTCGGCACCTTCCATTCCCTTATGGAGTTAACTTTTCTTTCACACATTTCCACGCCTTTGGTGTTAACCATGTAACCGAGAAATTCCACTTTGGTGACCTGGAATATTGACTTTTCTAAGTTTATCGCTAGCTGGTTTTCCTTTAGTTTCTGTAAAACCTTTTTGACCAGTTGAATGTGGTTCTTTTTGTTCTCGGAATAAATCAGAATGTGATCTAAGTAGACGACAACTCCTTGGTCTAACTATTTGCGCAGTATTTCGTGCATCATTGATTTAGAAGTAGCAGGGGCGTTAAGTAATTCAAAAAGTATTACCATGTACCTGTAATGTCCATAACGGCAATGGAAAGCAGTCTTCCATTCATCACCTTCGGCCATTCGTACCAAGGAATATCCTTTCTTGAGGTAGATTTTCGAAAAAATCTGCGATCCTTCTACTCGGTCCCTGAGTTCCCTCATGATAGGTATTGGGTACCTATCTGCGATGTTGACTGAGCTTAGACCTCAGTAGTTGACTACCAATTATAGCTTACCATCCGCCTTTCGCACGAAAAGAATACAAACGCCAGCTGGTGATTTACTTGGTCGAATCTTCCCTTGTTGAAACATTTCGTCCTAATACTTTCTAAGCTCTTTTAGTTGCATTGCCGACAATGGGTAAATAGGCCCCCGTGGAGGTTCTTCTGATTCCTTGATCCTAATGGCATGATCGCATTTCCGCCAAGAGGGCATTTGTATTGAAACTTCATCCTCAAATAACTGTACATACTCGTGGTAGTGTTCAGCAACTTTCTGTAGGATGTTTTCAACTGGTTCGTCCTTGCACTGTTTACCTCCAATAACTCGTGTGCATTTGTCCAAGACTACTGTCTCATCATATTCCCACATATCCCCTAGTCCTTCTACCATCATGTGATTCAAACATGAGTTCTCTGCAAAACACCATTCTCCAGGATTCCCAATATTTGTCATGTGATGTTCCTCACACCACCCAAAAGAGATGATAAGGTCGTAGTTTCTCACATTTGCAATTTCGCAAGAAATTTCTGACCGGTAGGAGTTTGTTCTGATCTCCAATAAGAGTGGACAAGTAAAGTGCTTTCCGCCACTTGTGGTAGCAGAGCCATCAAACCCCAAAATTTCAGTAGGATTTTGCCTCGTTTTGTAGGGAATATCGTATTCTTGTATTAGACGATCATTGATCAGGAAGATGTTGAATCAAGAATCTAATAACACTTGAACCTGGATCCTTTTCCCTTCCGTTTCGATGTAAGCTGTGCCTTCTAGGCAATCATATCTTCGTAGCCACGGTATCCTTGCCTTTTTGCGTACTTTAACGAACGTATCGGCTTTTCGCTTTTGTGACATTTTGTAGATGTTTGAGACCATGACCCCATATTTTCGGTCAATTAGACCCTCTCAGCCAAACTAGTTCTGTTAGCACCTTTTTAATGGGACAATTTTGACCTGGTCTTTTGACGTTTTACCAACACTTGTGGAGAGAGCGAGAAGTTCTTAGGTTGAGTGCCCTTGTCTCTATCCACAATCTCATCTTTTAGTTATCAGGCAGCCCACTACTAGCAGTCTTCACCCCTTGCCGAAGGGTTCCCTCGGATCCCGCTCTTACCTCCTGGAAGACCTTTCTAGGGGGTATCCACAATCGTCAAGATTGGTACTCAGAATTACCAAGGGGTTCGTAGGGCTGGCCAATTACCATGTTCTATCCTTCCCGCACTTGTTCTCCACCCTCATGTCATCAGATTATATCAGTCACAGAATTCATATGTCAGTACCGGTGAATCAATTCGAGAGAGACTGTATCTTGGGAAGCGGGTCTAGAGCCATGTCTCCAGTGCATCGGACATATGCCGGTAAGGATGAAAGCTCTTAAGCAAAGTGTGCCTCGTCACTCTCGAGGGTCATCTCTCTCGCCCCAACTGACTCTCCCTAGTATGATTTCTTCTGACTTCGTTTTAATCTCAAGTTGGTCCTTATCAGAGTCCTCTGAGACTCAGGAGGACCTGTCCGACTACCATCAAATACTATCCCTGGTTGATGTGTCGTGGGTCGTTACCACTGGTGGGTGGAACAGGTTTTCTCGCGTCGTTTCTTCGATTCCTATAGACATGCCTTCCAATTTAGCACATGTCATACTGAATACCCGATCCCCGTCGCCGTCGGTGCCGTATTCCCTTAATCCTCCATTTCATGATTCCAAAGGTTTTCCCATACTATTGTGGGCCTTTCTATTCGTGCAACTAGTACTTGTGGAGGAGGCGGTCGGTTTCCGTTGACCAGATTTATTCTTGGCCGTCCTTTATTGCATTGACGGTCATTTAGGTCCTCTTTTTAGGTACCCTTCCAAGGAGCTGGTTGGATTGCAGTTACTACCCCATCCTTCCGACAAGTCTTGCATTTTTGGTTTCTCAGACCACATCGTGTACAACCCATATCTCGTTTTCCAGCATCAATGAGGTTTTGGGGAATCCTTTTGTGCATTTCCTCCCATTCTGAAGGCTTCTTATTTTATCCATTTTATTCAACCTTGAGGCCTTTCCTTCCTGTTTCGCCGCACAATAGGCAGCTCATTCTGCTTTTGTATATTGCTTGCATTTTTTGGTAGGTTTTGGTCCTCCTTTCTCATTGACGCGGTCTTTTTGTTTTGTTGTCTTGACATGGCTTTCTCAAGTAGAAACTCTTTGATCCAATTTCCATTCTTGATAACGTTCCCCACATTCTCTTAGTGCTCCCAACCATTCTTCATCGAGGTCATACTTTTTCAGGAATAATCCCTCTAGTATTGGGAAAGTAACCTTATCCTCCAACCTTCTTCAGGACGCAATACCTGCTAATTGCACTTTGATATTAAGATTCTCCATTTTTAATAACAGGATAGAAATCTTTCCCTCATATTTAACCTTATCCATATCTCATAGTGCCTCTCGGTCCTGTGCGGTACTAGCATAACGGTTGGTAATTTCTTGACAAAAACGTTACCAGTAAATAAGCCCTTCAACCCTTTTATGCCTTAGTTCACCAGTCATAGCGCATCAATACCAATTCTTGAAGTGTGCGAGATTCTCCCCCTTAGTCCGACTGATTGCATATTATATCCTATGCATGTGTTTTTCGCAATGTTGTGGGTTTCATCCGAAATAATCTTCATATTGGAGCAGCCATGTTTTCACTTTTTGGTAGTCCTTTGCTTCTAAGATTTGCGGTGGTGTAGCGTCTTTCTTTTTTGCACCAGTTAATCCCCTGCTTACTGCGTCAACAAGTAGTTGCATTCATTCCCTATCCCGGTCGTCCTTGGCTGTCATTCTTCATCTTACTCGTTCCAGTTTGCGTTTCTGCCTTCGCCAGTCTTCATCAGGATCACCGTAGCTTTCATTATCTGAACAACTACTTGAACTATCATCATCATCGTCATCATCATCGCCGGGATGTCCAGGTCTGTTTCTTGGTCCGTCAGGTGGTCCCTTTCCCTCACCACTTGGTCCACCAGCCGTTTCTTGTCCTTTCCGGAGCCCTCCCCTTTCCTTTCCAATTTTCTGGAGACTTTTGTCTTTCCTTTGGTGCAGGGTTTTGGGGTGGGTCACCAGTTTCTCCATCGGCATTTGCTGGTCATTGGTTAACTTGAGCTGTTAAGTTTTCCAACCGTTCCGTTAATTCACCGATTTGCGCGTCGTTGCGGGCATCAAACAGTCTGTTGACCCGCTGATTCCCTCCTATTTGTTCCTCTATGTCCACATTTACCTCGTTTCGTGCAGCTACCTCCTTTACTAGTTCGTCTTGGTGTGACTGTACGGTTTTTACTTGTTGTTCCACTATGAGGTCTTGGGCGAAGGATTGAGCATCAGTCGACCCTATGTTGTTATGCAATTGTTCACTGACTTCGTGTTGTCGTTCCTGTTGTTGCCGAAGCCTTTCAGCTTCCACTTCCTGGCTCAATTTTGCTAATTCCCATGCAGAACTAAGTGGTGTGGTAACCTTAGTAAGGGCCGTTTGAATTTTTTCCAGTTCTTCGCCAACTAGCTCTTCTCCTTCCTTCATTCGTGTTCCTATGCTTTCTAGGTCTCTCATTGAGTGTTGTTGCGTGTTGGACAGACAATTGAACGTAATATGTTGACGGTCCAGCATTTCTTTTGCTGTCTAGTCAATACTCCCTCTTACAAAGTCGAGCTCTGTTTTGAAATATCTGGCTGTCTGTCGGGCCTTAGCTTGAGGTCCCTGGAGTGCAGGGGAAGATCTCTCTAGGAACCCGAGTGATGGTTTCGCTAATCCTCCTGGCGTTGACTGTAACAACACCCTCATTTTGGAGTGTGATCTTCTTTTATAGACCCTTGAGGAAGGTCATATCACTGGTGTTCCTCTTTGGCTTGGAACAGAACTTCCTGGAACAAACTTTGGTGCCGAAGCCGTAGTTGAAACTTGGTCAACATCATCGTCGTCTACGCTACCTCCCATGGGGTCATCTTGTCCTGTCAACCTTAATGTCATGTCTTCGTAGGTCTCAGGGCCCGGGTTTGGATCTTCTATTTCGTGGTAAAATAAGAATCGTTCAGTTGTCCACCAGTTTTTAATGGTTGTATCCCGCAGGATTTTAACTTTGGAAGGGCCTATTCCTCTGTCCTTGATACCTTGGCATATTCGTGGTATGTGAAACCATAATATTTCCACGACACCCCTTTTACCACCCACGGGAGGCCCTTTTGACTAATGGGACTGGGGTATTGCTCTAGTATAGGACGAATTCCTCTTGAGAATGTCTCCAGATGTGTTCGTTCTGGGACCGTCTGACCCAAATTGTCCTTACTTGTTCCTTGTTCTTGGAACTTTTGGTTCTGAGTTTGACTATTGTTTTTTCGCTAGCGCAAGCAGGCCTAATGCTATGCTTGTATCAGGTTAGAAATCGTCGTACTCGTACTCGTCCTCAGGGGTCGTTCAATACCCTGGTAGTGGTTCTGGTAATCCTTTCGTGGCTGGCGTGTTCTCTAAGATATAGAACAAATAATAACAAGTGGTAATAGCAAGTATTGTCAAGATCATTTGCCACCGTTGTGTCAATCGTGCCTCAGTGACAGAGAGACTATTAATATAGTGTTACCGGTAACCAACTCAGAGCTCGGTAGAGTATGATTAAGCATTAATGTGATCGATAACGGAGTGATGTCAGGAAGGCTTCATAATAATAAAAAGCGCTAATACTCGGTTTGCTAAAACTACTAAGAATCTGAAGCCTGTGTAATAACTTGTTATATTGATAAGATCTCTTCTCTGTTGCTGTCCCCCTAATAGCTGGAGAGGAACTCTTATATTTATATCCCGCTTGAGTTTCTGCTGCTGGTACATCTAATACTTGTGCTAACTAAGTACCTCCACAGCAACTACTAGTCTTTTGTCTTATCAAACCTATGTACGAACACTGGTAGACCCTGAATAATTCCCTGCTTCTCGTCATTTGGTTATTTGTACTTCGTCTTCGTAAGGCTATGCGAGACTCCACTAGTCGTAAGTAAATAATGCCTATGCCATAAGAACTTTGTCTGTGTATGCCGCCCTATTTTCAAACATACCAGTCGTTCCTCTGTTACCGAGGTAATCAGTCTCAGTATCAGACAACCGTGATAACAAAGAGGCATGACTGCATTATCTTTACCCCAAGTTGGTAGGCTTAGTGCTCCATCACTTCTTTGATTTCCCAAGCGAGTATGGGCTTGCCCCTACGTCTTCTTAACTCTCATGTGTACTTGCAGACCTGTGACTATTCGTAGTCGGTCAACATGAAGGATTGTTGTTTTCTGATTCAGTAGGTTTTTCTGCTCACGTAGATATCTTTTGTATCATATACTAGACCACAGCTGCATGAGCAGTGCACACTACCCCTCTCATATATCCTACGAACAGGTTCGAGTCAGACGGATGGCGACGATGTATATGGTGTTACAGGGAAGCTGGCAATTCCGGGAGCTTTGCTTGTAATTAGCAACTTTACACCATGCTGCAGACGACGTCTGGGCCCTACATCAGGGCCAGAGGGGGGTGTTTGCACTGCATATGCTTACCAATTTAATCCTTGAAAGTCCACACATAGTCAAAGTTTCCCATCTTCCTTTTTGGCGAATAAGATAGGTGCTCCTGATGATGATGATAATGGTCGTATCCATCCCCCATCCAGGTTCTGATTCAGGTGATCCCTTAGTACTTTTAACTCTTTGTCCCGTAATTGGTAGAGTTTCATAAATGGTGCTGTTTTTCCTTGTTCAAGCTCAATGCAACGGTCTTGTGGTCAGTGTTCAGGAAGATACGTCCTTTTGCCTTCCCTGAACATGTCGAAAAAGTCTATTAGTATTTTTTGGGTATTAATTGTAGTAAAGTAATCTTCTTTTTTGCTTCTTGCTGGACCGCTAGTCTGGTGCTGAGGGTAGAGGCTTCAGCTATCGTATGTCCATCATCTTTAGGGTCACATTTCAGGATGCCAGTTTGTTCTCCTTGTCGATATCGTTTTCCGAAGGTCATTGCTGATATAAAATCGATATCCGCACTTGTTCCTTGGAGGTTCGGCAAGGCGTTTGTTCTGGTACTCCCGAATCCTTTCGTATTTCATTCCGTTTCGTCCAGGTCTTGCACTTCTTTATGTGCCCTGTTGACGATTTTTTCAATAATCATCTATGCTATTCGGTCGCCTTTATTGACCTCATAGTCTTCTCCTTTTAGGTTTATCAATAGGAATTGAACTTCTCAGAGATAATCTGTATCGATCACCCCTGCTTCTGTGGTAAGGCCATATCGCATGGATAATCCAGTGCGTGGGGCTATTCTTGCATCGGTTCCCTCGGGTAATCCTATTGCTATTCCTGTCATGATCATGGCCTGTCACGTGGCTGGGATAGTTGTACCATGTGTGGTGTACAGGTCCTGACCTGCAGCTTTCATCAATACTTTGACTGGGATCTTGGCCTCCGGATGCATTCTTCGAACTTGGAGGTCTTCTTTCGTACAGATCGTTTCCAATATGTGTTAGGCATATGCAGTTCCAACACCCCCCTCTGGTCCTGATGTCGGACCCGGACTTCATCTGCTGCATGGTGTGAAGTTGCTAAATACAAGCAAAGATCGCGGACTTGGGGGCCGCCCTGTAACACAATATACGTCGTCGCCATCCATCCAACCAGAAGCTGTTCGCCAGATATATGAGAGGGGTAGTGTGCACTGCCACCATAGCTGGAATCCAGTACAGGATACAAATGATGTCTGTGTGAGTAGAAATGCCTACCAAATCAGAAAAGAGTAATGCTTCATGGTGGCTCACTACAAATAGTTATAAGTCTGCAAGAACAAACGAGATTTGAGCAGATGTAGCTGCTAGGTCATCTCCCTGGGCAAATCAAAGAAGCGATGGAGTACTAAGCCTACAAACTCTGTATGAAGATAATGCAGTCATGCCTTTGTGTTGTCACCGTAGTCTAATATTGAGATTGATCACCTCGGTAGCAGAGGAACGACTGGTATGTTCACATCAGGGCAGCATACACAAACTAAGTTTAAGTGAGAAGGCACCGTTAACTTCCGACTGGCAGAGTCTTGCACACCCTCAGGAAGACAGAGTTAAAATAAGATCAATGACCAGAAGCAGGGAAATATTCTAGGTCTACCTGTGTTCGCACTCTGGATTGATAAGACAAAATGATCAGTAGTTGTTGTGAAGGTACGTAGTTAGTATAGGAACTAGATGTACTGGCCACGGAAACTCATGCTGGATATAAATATAAGAGTTCCTCCTCAGCTATTAGACAAGCAGCAACAGAGAAGAGATCTTATCAATATAAGAAGTTATTATCTATACTTCATACACTCAGTGGTTTTAGTGAACCGAGTATTAGCAAATATTATTACTAAGTCTTCCTGACATTACTCTGTTATCATGTACCATAACACTAAACCATACTCTAACAAGCTCTGAGTTGGTTACCCGTACCAAGCAGCCAGGCGTGCAACGAGTTACTCCCTTCAATGAAAATGAAGTTCAAGTATGATAGTGGTTCCTCAGGATGCTGCCGAAGGAACATGGCGCCTTCACCCTTAGCGTCTCAGATATAGCGAATCTGTCGGATAAGTACCCATCTTACAATCATGATGCACAATCAGGTAATATTAGAGGAATCTGGCTCACCAAATCCTATTACTTCAATGATCGGGGGCCCCCAAGAAAGTAATTAATAGTTGAGCGATCATTCCTATAAGCTATGTTCTGTGCCATGCACACACACACCACACGTTAATGGCAGGACCCAAACTATATGCACTGCACAGGGGTGCCTAAGCATTACATTTCTAATCTACATTTTCTCAGTCACTAAGCGGAGTCTCAATTATCACTATTGGTAGGGAAATGAACTAACCCATTTGAACATTATCGGAGCATGCCTAGTGGTAAGGTGCAAGTGCCAGGAGTCAAGGCACATTCATGTTATCGACGGCAGCTGCCCCTTCTTTCACCCCTGATTCTTGAATACAACATCTTTCAGCCCTGGGCTCTTCCAGAACCAGATGTCTGTTGCGTGTAGGCCCTGTATAGTGGTCATGATCATTGTCCTCAATAGCTGCGACTCTTTTTATGGCAGCTGCTTGAATTGAGAGTCCCTCGACCCGCATTTCTCCAGGCACTGGACGTCATTTGGGTACAGGCTCTTCCCATAGTTCAGGGTCATCTTCATCCTCAATTGGTAGTAGTCCTTTCGCTGCAGATTCTTGAACAAGAAGATTTTCTACCATGCCTCCTCCGGAACCAGATGTCTGTTGCGTGTAGCCATTTCATTGAGGTCACTGTCATCTTCTTCGATAGCCGGAAGTCTTAATGTGATTGATCTTTGAATCGGAAGTCTTTCCACCGCGAGCTCTTCTGCAACTCCACATCTTTTGGGTGCAGGCTCATCCAAGAGTCCAACTTCATCTTCATCCTCAAAAGCCAGGAATGCTTTTGCCGCCAATTCTTGAAAACAACGTCTTTCAAGGCTCGGCTCTGCCGGAACCACATGTCTGTTGCGTGTAAGTGTTTCATGGAAATCACTTCCATCTTTTTCGATAGTCATGAGTGTTTTTGTGATACAACCTGGAACCTGACATCTTTTGACCGGTGACTCTTCCAGAACTCAACATCCTTTGGGTGCAGGCACTTCCAAGAGTCCACTGTCATCTTCATCCTCGATAGCAAGAAGTCTTTTCACTACCGATTATTGAAAACGGCGTTTTTCCACTATGGGCTCTTCCGGAACTGGATGTCTGCTGCCTGTAGGCATTTCATAGAGGTCATTGTCATGTTCCTCGATAGTCGTGTATCTTTTTGTGATAGATTCTTGAGCAGGACGTCTTTCCACCCTCTGCTCTTGCGGAAATTGATGCCTTTCATATGCAGGTTCTTCCCAGAGTTCAGTATCATCTTGTTCGTCCATCGCTGTAAGCGATCTTGCAGCAGGTTCTTGAACCAGATATCTGTTGCATGTAGGAGTTTCATCGAGGTCATAGCCATCTTGGTCTTCCACTTTTGGTGTGTAGGCTTCATTACAGGGCCAGCGGGGGCAGGAAAAACATGGGTCCCCAGCAATATTCACTGCCCCAGCCTGCACAACGGCCTCGGGCTCCGAAACTGACCCCGCCCCACCCTGTAATGAACACTATTGGTGCGACTCTTCTTGCGGCAGATTCTTGAACTAGACGTCTTTTCGTCCTGGGCTCTTCTGTAGCATTCCTACCCCCTTGATTTCAAGCGCCCAGCAGGAGCAATCTTGCGTCAACAGGAACTTGCGCTGAGACAGTTATTGGAGCCCCTGGTGCAGGTTGATGACCACCGTTTCTAAGAATGTCTGTTAACCTTTTTCCAAAGTCCTTAATAAATGAGATGATGGCCTTCTCAATCATGTGCCACAGGGCTTACATTATTGGCACCAGCCCTTACAAGGACCTTGTACATTGGGCGCAGTCTCCTCATCCCCTGGAAAATTTAGCGGAAATCATGGTTCTGGAATGCATTAATATTTGTGAAATTCCTGGCCGACATCAGGTCGACAACGGTATTTCGCCAAACCGCATAGAGCTCTCTACTCAGTCTGTCATCAGTGAAGTTATGCCAGGTCTTATACCAGGCAATCTTTTGATACCCACTCCTTGCCATATTAATTACACTAACAAGAGTGATTAGTGGAAGCTGATAAACGTGTCTCAAACCCAGCTATTTCTCTCTCTGCAAGGATTGGCATGTGGTCATTGTTAAGAGTAATTAACCGAGAGCTCAGTAGAGTATAGTTAATCATTCAAGGTATTCGATAACAGAGTAATGTCAGGAAAGCTTTGTGATTTGTAATCGGTAATACAGAGTTCACTAAAACTACTAAGAGTATCATGTATTGATAATAACTGGTTATATTGATAAGATCTCTACTCCATTGCTGTCGGTCTAATATCTGGAGAGGAACTCTAACATTTATATCATGCGTGAGTTTCCGCAGCAGGTACATCTTATAACTATACTAACTAAGTACCTGCGTAATGTTTTGTCTTATAAACCTGATTGCGAACACTCCGAGACCCTGAATACATTCCCCGACTCTGGTTATTTAGCTATTATGACTTGGTCTTCCTGAGGCTGTGCAAGACTCCCCCAGTCAAAAGCTATTGATGCCTTTGCCTTATCAACTTAGTTTGAAATATGCAGCCCAAATACAAACACACCAGTATTTCCTCTGTTTTGAGATGATCAGACCCATTATCAGACAATGGTGACAACACAGAGACATGCCTGCATTATCTTCATCTAGAGTTGGTAGACTTAGTACTACATCACTTCTTGGATTTGCCTAGCAAGATAACCTTGCCGCTACATCTCCTAAACACTCGTCCGTTCTTGCTGATCTATGACTATTCGTAGTCAGTTCACTTGAAGCGTGATGTTACAACATTATTCTGCAGGTTTCTCTGTTCATCCAGGTACTTTTACCTATACTACACCGGACTCCAGTTGTATGAGCAGTGCTCACTACCTCTCTCGTATATCCTGGGAACAGCTTCAGGTCAGACAGACAACGACGACCAATACGGTGTTACAGGGAGGCCGCCAATTTCTCGATTTTTGATGTCTCCAAGCAACTTCACATGGTGCTGCAGGTGACGTCCAGGCCCTTTATCAGGGCCAGAGGGGGGTGTTCGATTGCATATGCCTACCAGACATACTGGATGTCATTACTTTGTGCCATTTCGCTGGTTCATTCTTCATGATAAAGTAATTGATGTGGGTGTTGTAAATGCTTGGTATGTCGTAGAATTCTTTTTTGGTATGAGCTTCCTTTAGTGGTAATCCTTTGCATTTAAATATCTGTCTCCCTGATGTGATAGGTATTATGAAAGAATATCAGGCTTGTTTAGGAATTCACGACTGAGACACCCAAGACATCTGGGGTCCTTTGGCGTAGTCACTTGAAAGTCAAACATCATACGCATGGTATCTTCACTTTTTCAATGCATAAGTCCATGCTGTGCATATTCATTGAACTAGACCCAATTGACCATTAGCTGCATCTTAGATTATCTGTACTAGTCTCCAGCTAGCATTCGACTCCATTCCCATTAAAAGTACTCGTTGTACTTGCACTTCACAATACATACAAGCTTTTTAACCTCCGCAGATCTGAGTCAGACAATGCCTGGGAAATCTTCCTTTTGTCAACAAAGATACATGTGTGCAGGTGTTACGGGGAACCTACTCAGACCTCAGTAGAGTAAGGTTAAGCGTTTAAAGTGTTCGATAATGGAGTAGCATCAGGGAGGAGTTGTGAATTAATCGTTAATACTAGTTTCGCTAAGACTACTAAGAGGATAATGTGTAGATAATAACTTTTTATGTGGATAAGAGCTCTTCTCGGTTGCTGTCTGTTCAACAGCTGGGGAGGAACTCTAATATTGGTATCCTGCGTGAGTCTCCGCGGCCGGTACATCTAATACCTATACTAACTAAGTACCTCCGCAACAACTACTAGTCTTTCGTCTTATCAATCTTAAGTGGGAACACTCGTAGACACTGAATAATTCCCAGCTTCCTGTCATTCGTCTTATTTTACGTCATCTTCCAGAGTGTGTACGAGACTCCACCAGTCGGCTGTAAACGATCCCTTTGTCATAAGAACCTAGTCTGAGTATGCCACCCAAATGCGAACATACCAGTCGTTCCTCTGTTATTTGAGGTGATCAGTCTCAATATCAGACAACAGTGACAACACAGAGGCATGACTGCATTATCTTTACCTAGAGTTGGTAGGCTTAGTGCTCCATTGCTTCTTTGATTTGCCTAGAGAGAATAGGCTTGCAGCTACCTCTCCTTATCTCCCGACCAATGACTGTTTGTAGTTGGTCAACGTGAAGTGTTAGTGTATTCTGATTCGGTAGGCTTTTCTCCTCACGCAGATATTACATGTATCAGATTCAGGATCCCAGCAGTATGAGCAGTGCACACTACCCCTCTCGTATATTCTGGGAACAGCTTCTGGTTGGACGGACGGCGACGACGTATATGGTGTTACAGGGCAGCTGCCATTTTTGCGTTTTTTGCTGGTAACTAGCAACTTTACACAGTACTGCAGGCGACGTCCGGGCCCTACATCGGGGCCAGAGGGGGGTATTGGAATTGCATATGCCTAACATGAGCTCCCTCCTCGAAAAGCTTGTCACCAGTCTTTTATTCCTTGATTCCCTTTATTCTGTCTACAGCTCAGTACGGTAGAATAAGAAACCTTCCGTGTGTACTTATCCCTGGCAGGAAAACCTTTTTGTACTATTCTACCTCTGCCATACCTGGCATTTCCGGGTTTGCTTTATGAAAACTATCCACCGACTCCTGAGCATGTTCCATGCTTTCTGGTGGTTCCCTGGTGTTCTCATCCTCTGAACAACCTTTCCATTTTACAAAATACATTAATTCACACATCTGAACATTCTGTCCATGAACCTTTCTAGTTTATAAGATTATTTCACTCTTCACTATCTTTTCAACCTCCCATTCCAAATCTCCATCAATTTCCCCAGGGCCTCGTGGGGGTAGCTCTCACACTGCAGGAGCTGAGGCTCGGTAAGGTTCCCGTAGTGATACATGAAACACAAGATGGATATGCCAACGGTCGGAGATATTTGTTTGTAGGATAATGTCATAATTCGAGACTGACTTAGCTATTTCGCACTATGACTCAGGTACGAGTCATACGGTTTCATTTGTTATATGGTTTTGTATTATTAATTGTATGCGCATGACCTGTTTAGAGGTCATGAGATGTTTTACATGACTCACAGTTGTTAGTCATATATTATTGTTATGCGAATGACCTATTTTGGGTCATATGATGTTATATCTTCACATGAGTTGCGATAGCAACTCATAGTTATAGGGTTATTGCGCAATGACTCGTTTGAGTCATAGGATGTTACGCAAGTGTATGAGTCACAGTTGTGACTCATAATAGTTATTTGGATTTGTAAGCATGTTGTGGGAAGATATATAAAAGGACGGACTTGTGTCATGCTGATAGATCTTCACGCAACCAACTAAGTTATTTCTTATCCATAACTCTACAATATAGCGATCTTTATTTCTCAATTATTCCTATCCTCGAAAACAATATAGTTAATACTATGGAATTTATGAGTTGAACACAACTCTAGAGAATGGTATACGAAAACTATACGAAAAGGAGTCGCCACCTGTTGCGAGTTAGCGACATAAGACAGATTGATGAGCGATCTTAAGCTTTGGTTGCGTCTTAGAGCAACACCCGATGATTCAACACTGATTATACATTTGACGACAACCTCGGATTAGGATGCCTAGCAGAAGCCCTCGGAAGAGCTATCTCCCAGTTAGGAAGGACACCGTGTCCAGTTACAGAAGAAGAATGATCAGAGTTTGTTTCCTCAACCTCAGATGACGAAAGTGAAAGAATGTCCGCCATTGGACCACCACCAGGCCCACCAGGGCCACCTCCCGATGCACCTGCACCGCCGCCTGAACAACCAGAACTGTCACCAGCACAATTACGACAAGTTATACAAGCACTAGGACAGTCCAAGTTGAAGGTCAAACAACCAGAAACCTATTCTGGGGAAAGAGCCCAACTGCAAAATCGGATTGCGGAATTAACAATACATTTCTGCCTGATGGGGTGGCCCAGAGGACACGACAACGAAAAAATAGTCTACCTCTCTAGCTTGCTAAGGAAAGACCCAAGCGCTTGGCTCACCCCTTATATGGAAGGGATAAGGGACACGGAAGGGCACGATTGGGATAAATTCCTAAGAGCCATCAGACAACAATTCAGAGAAGTTGATCCGAGAGGAGTAGCAAGGGCCAGACTCCGGGAAATGAAACAAGGAAACAGAACAATGACTGAGTACGGGAATGAATTCAGACTGGCCCAGACCGAAGCTCTACTAGACGACACCACAGCAGGGGAATGGCTGTTCATGGGAATGTCTTCCCAGCTGCAAGAAAAATTCAAACCCTAAAATGACAAAGTGAACGATGCCAAAGAACTGGCTGATTGGGCTATGCGTGAAGAAACGAACTTGACCACAGTAAAGCACTTGCAAAAAGAAAGACAAAGCGGTAAAAAGACCGAAACAGTACCAAGAAACAACAACGAGACCTTCAAGACAACAAGTAACCAACCCAAAGGAGACTCAATGGACTTGGACGCCAACCGAAGGAGACCAAGGAATCAGTTTCAGTTCCCGAGGATATCCCCAGCCGAGTACCGAAAGCGACAAAACGAAAACGCATGTCTATGTTGTGATGAAAAAGGACATTATATCGCCAACCGCAACAAGAAAATAGTACAGCTAAAAGAAACCACGGCGGAAAACGATAAAACCGAGACTTTAAATGATCAAAGTCCCTAGTAAGGAGTGGTCTGAGGGACAAAGACATCGGCAAAGCTACGGAATTAGCACAACTATCGGCGATCTTAAACAAGGCACAACTCTATACCACGGACGATAATGATTCAAATCATCTAATGATCAAAATATATTTAATCACGCGAAATGGAACCACGGATATCAACACCATGCTAGAGTCAGGAGCGACAGAAGACTTCATCGACAGAGGATTCTGCGAAAGTCGTCACATACACCTGAGAAAGATCGGCAAACCAAGAGACACTGGCATATACGTGGTCAACAAAGAGAAAAGCAAAGCAGGACCTATTACCCATATCGCAGAAGTAAGAATGGAAATCGGAGTACACAGAGAAACGATAATATTCCTAGTAGCCAACTTGCAGAAACACAAGTTTATGCTGCGAATGCCATGGCTGCGAAAACAAATCCCCAGAATCGACTGGGCATAAGAAAAGATATTCTTCGATAGCGACAGATGTGCTGAAGAATGTCCAATGGTCTCAACAACAATTGAAACCACTCCCGAAGAGATAGCCCTTTGGGAGAACAAACAAGCAAACATATCGGAAGCGCTATGTACGAACGAAGACCTCCAAGTTCGGAAGATGAACCCAGAGACCAAGATACTGGTCAAAGGGTCAGCAAGAGCTGCAGGTCACGACCTGCATAGCATGCATAGTACAACTGTCGCAGCCAAAGGACCGACTATGATTAAGACAGGAATAGTAATAGGACTACCAGAAGGCACCTACGCAAGGATCGCACCAAGAAATGGATGAGCCATGCGATATGGCATCACTAGGGGAGCAGGAGTGATCAACGCGCACTATCAAGGAGAAATCCACGTCCTATGGATAAACCTGAAAAAAACAGACTATACGGTCAACAAATGCGATCGAATAGCACAAATGATTATCGAAAAGATAGACACTGGGACACTTATGGAAGTGCAAGACCTGGACCAGACAGACAGGAACAACCAAGGGTTCGGAAGGACCGGAATGAACAACTTACCAAACATCCAAGGAAAAAGCATGGATATCAATCTTATATCAGCAAAAACCATTGGAAGACTGTATCGACAAGGAGAACAAACCGGCATTCTTAAATGGGAACCTGGAAACAACGGACCAATGATAGCAGAAGCCTCTACCCTCAGTACAAGACTAGCGGTCCAACAAGAAGCGAAAAGGAAGAAAATCACCTTAAGACAACTTATCCCCAAGGAATACATCGACATTTTCGACATATTGGATGAAGGGGAACAAACGGACCTTCCCGAACACCGACCAGAAGACCACCGCATAGAACTCGAAGATAGAAAAACTGCGCCCTTTATGAAACTCTATCCATTGAGGGATGAAGAATTGAAAGCATTAACGGATTACCTAGACCAGAATCGGAACAGGGGATGGATACGACCGTCATCGTCATCAGCAGGAGCACCAATGTTATTCGTCAAACAGGAAGATGGAAAACTCCGCTTATGCGTGCACTTATGAGGACTGAACGCCGTATCCAACAAAGACCGATATCCACTACCCCCGATTGACGAAGCACTCGACCGACTCGGGAAGGCGAAATACTATATGAAATTGGATATCAAAGGTGCTTATCAGAATATCCGGATTGCGAAAGGAGAGGAATGGAAAACAGAATTTCGGACAAAATATGGACTATACGAATACCTGATTATGCATTTTGGATTAACCAACGCCCCAGCAACCTTCCAATGATGTATCAATTCCAAACTTAGTCAATTCCTGGATATATGTTGCATCGTCTATCTAGACGACATACTCATATATTCTAAAACTATGGAACAACACAAACCGGATATAAGGAATATCCCGCAGGCTCTCTGGAATGCAAAAATCAGGCTCTAACCAACGAAATGTGAATTCCATCAACAAGAAACGGAACACCGAGGATTTATAGTAAATCCAGAAGGAGTACGAGTGGATCGAGTCAAGACAGCAGCAATAAATGATTGGAAACCACCAAAAGTAGTCAAAGGTGTACAAAGCTTTTTAGGCTTTTGTAACTTTTATCGAAGATTCATTGAAGGATTTAGCAGGATAGCTAAATCTTTATATGATACAAAGAAGAAAAATATCCAATGGAAATGGGAAGAGAAACAACAAATCGGATTCGATGAACTCAGGAAAAGACTTGCCACAGCACCGATAATACAACATTTTCGACCAAAACTTCCTACCATGATCGTAACAGACGCTTCCAACTATGTATGCTCTGGCATACTATCACAGCTCGGTACCGATGGGATATGGAAACCGGTGGCATTCAGATCCAAGACAATGACGAAAACTGAATGCAACTACGACATACATGATAAAGAACTATTAGCTATAGTTCAAGCGCTTAAAGCATGGAGAAAATACGCACTAGGAAGCCAAGAAGAAAGAAGGGTGATTACTGACCACGAAAACCTTCTTTCTTTCACCACCACCAAAGAACTCAATCAACGACATGCACGATGGAGTGAAACTCTGTCTCAATGCCATATCAAGATTGAGTATCAACCTGGCAAACAGGGAAGCCAGCCAGACGCCCTTACCCGAAGGGAAGAAGATATACTGACCAAAGAGGATGAACGAATTCAACAGAGAAAGCAGATTTTACTACCCAGAGAAAAATATTTCCAAGAAAACGAAGCCGATGGTGGATACGAATCCATAAAAGAAATCCAGACAGGGACACTGTCAGATGACCAATATGCTCAATGGATACAAGTCAAACCGGAAAAGAACAGAATCTTCAGAGATCATCGATGCACGACGAAAAGGCCAAAAAGAAATGAAAGGCCTAGCCTAAGGACTATGCAAACAAGATAACTGTTATCTATGGTACGATAACAAGATATGGATTCCGAGCAACGAAAAATTACGAACTGAAACAATAAGACGCAACCACGACGTCCAGCAAGCAGGACATGGTGGAACGACTAAGACAACAGAACTCATCACAAGATCATACTACTGGCCGCGGATGAGAAATGATATTAAATGATTTGTCTAAAATTGCGAAATATGCCAAAGAATGAAAGCAGTAAGTCATGCACCATATGGACTACTGAAACCTCCCGAAGCTCGCGGAAGATTCTGGCAATCTATGGCCATGGACTTTATCACTGGACTCCCTGAGTCGAAAGGTTATGACGCCATATGGGTTGTTGTAGACTCCTTGACGAAAATGGCACATTTCCTACCAAGCAGAACGGACATTGACACGAATCAATTTTTTCATCTGTTTAAAGACCAAGTCTTCAGATTGCATGGACTGCCAGAAGATATCATATCCGATTGAGGATAACTATTCACAATGGAAATGTGGAAAGAAATCACCCAACAATTAAGCATCACGAGACGCATAAGCACTGCATTCCACTCCCAGACTGATGGGCAAATGGAACAAACCAATGTGATACTAGAACAATATCTGCGAGCATATGTGAACTATCAGCAGGATAATTGGATACAATATCTTGCATCGGCTGAATTCGCATATAACAATGGAAAACAAGAAACAATTAAGACGACACCCTTTTATGCGAATTATGGGTATGACCCAATATTTGATTCCGCAAAGTAGGAAATACCGGCAAAGATAACTCCCGGGTAAGATATGAACAAGCTGCGCGACATACTACGAGAATAAATCCATTATGCACTGCAACGGCAAAAGGAGTTAGCCGACTAATAACGTAAACCAGATCCAAACCTCACGGTCAGCGATATGGTGTGGTTGCTGCCACACAACATATGGACCACAAGACCTTCGGATAAACTGGATTATAAAAAATTAGAACCATTCCCGATAGTTTAACGGATAGGACTTCGAGCATATAAACTCAACCTGCCCAGCTCATTGAACAATACTCATTCTACATTCCAAATCAGTCTCCTGGAACCATACTGCGATAACTCATTTCCCTCACAAAAGAAACTCCCCTCTCTGCTTATAGAGATCAATGGCAAAAACGAGTACGAACTTGACAAGATAGTAAATTCTCGCGTACACTACAACAAACTTCAATAACGGGCCATGTGGACCGGTTATCCACCTGAACGCGAGCTCGAGTGGTACCCTGCCACTAATTTCAGCAACGCAAAAGAAGCTGTTAAACGATTCCACCACAACTACACCTGGAAGCCCAAAGAAGGTTAGTTGGGCTGACGGATTGGGAGACAATGAAGAATTCGTGAACAAAGTCAAAGAAATCCAGAGAAACAACGAACATGACAGACTACAATTTACCTTTTGCTACGACGATTACTGTCCAACACACTTGCACGAAAAGAAAAACCGTGCCCATTTCCCCAGGAGGGAAAACGCCACAAAATCTTCATTTCCTTTGGAGGAAGGATGGATGATGATCGATTGGGAAGGGAAACCTCCCCAAATACCTAGAGGACCTTGGCACGAACGCATCTACTCAGGCGATTGCATGCACAATCGCTGCCGCTTTCACGCGAAACAACGCAACAAAGTCAACAGGTCTCGAGAAACAAGACCAACGGCGGAAGGGGGGGATAAAAAACACTCTGAAAAGGTGGAGACTCTTCGTACACGGATCACGGAACTGGAGGTACAGGTTAGAAACCTGCAACGAACCTTGGACGAAGAACGGAAACTCCTCTCCAACTCCCAAAGGCACGTTTTGGGAACGACGACCGGCGCAGTCACACCGTAAAAAGAAAACAATGCCCTATAAAGGAAACTGGAAGAAGAACGATTCGCTCGCAAAGAAGAATGCGAACCAGTCAGATGCATAATGAACGACAAGAAGAAACTTCATACGAAGATGATGGAAGACTTCTATGGAGCAAGATAGGAGAAATAGAAACCAGAGGAACCGAGACATGGAACTCCAATGGTTTGGGAATACTGTTAAGAGGAGGAACCAAACGCTTGGCCATAGGGGACTATGGCCTGGGGGAGAGGGGAGCTAATGTCACGATTCGAGACTGACTTAGCTATTTCGCACTATGACTCAAGTACAAGTCATAGGGTTATATTTGTTATATGGTTTTATGTGATTGATTGTATGCGCATGACCTGTTTAGAGGTCATGAGATGTTTTACATGACTCACAGTTTTGAGTCAAATATTATTGTTACGCGATTGACCCATTTCGGGTCATATGATGTTATATTTTCACATGAGTAGCATTAGCAACTCATAGTTATATGGTTATTGCGCAATGACTCGTTTGAGTCATAGGGTGTTACGTGAGTGTATGAGTCACTGTTGTGACTCATAATAGTTATTTGGATTTGTAAGCGGGTTGTGGGAATATCTATATAAGGACGGACTTGGGTGATGTAGATAGATCTTCACGCAACCACCTAAGTTATTTCTTATCCATAACTTCACAATATAACGATCTTTACTGCTCAATTATTCCTATCCTCAAAAACAATATAGTTAATACTATGAGACTTAAAAGTTGAACGCGACTCTTAAGAATTGTATATGAAAACTATGTGAGAAAGAGTTGCCGCCTGTTGCGAGGTAGCGAGATAAGACAAATTAACAAGCGATCTTAACTGATAAACGGCCTCTTTTCTCCCGGATTTCAAACGGCCCATAAAGTTTGGTACTTAACTTTTTTGATGGTCATTTAGAGCGGATGCTTTTTGCATTTAGGATTACCTTAACGCCATTTATGATATCTGGTAGTTACATTGTCTTTTTATCATAATATTTGCTCATGGCTTCCCTGGTACGTTCTAAGGTTTGGGCTGCTTTTTGGTCTATCGTTTTCATCCAATGTGTGTATATCGTGGCTCCTGGAATTTGAGCTTCCCTTTCCTTTATTCATTTTGTTTGTGGGTGCAACCGATAGTTTGCAAAAAATGGTGACATTTTATATGCGCTTGTGGCTGAGTTATTGTATGTAGGTTCCGCTAATGGGAGCAGTTGGTACCAATCATCCTGATCGTAGTTGACAAAATTTCACCGGTATCCTTCCAGCACTTGGTTAGTCCTCTCGGTTTGTCTGTCTGTCTGTGGGTGGTACGCGGTTGAAGTTTATCCCTTTATTCCACACTGCTTACACAGTGATTCCCAGAACTCTCCTGAAAACTTTGCGTCCATGTCTGATACTATTTCTGTTGGCAACCCATGTAGTTTCCATGCTTCCTGAAGGAAAGATTTGGCTACATCCTTGGCCGTCGCATTTTCGTGTAGTGCGATGAAATAGGCCATTTTGGTGAATCGGTCTACTACGACCATAATTTGTATGTGTCCTTCTGACTCCGGTAGATGTGTTATAAAATTGGCAGATATTGACGCCCAAGCCGTGTAAGGGACTTGTAGAGGTTGTAACAACCCGTACCTGGCGTGACATGGAGATTTATTGTGTTGGCATTCGTCCCAAGATCGTACGTAGTCATTTATCCAGTTTGTCAAACATTTCCAGTAAAAATCTCGCATGATTATTTCTAGGGTTTTTTCTTGTCCGAAACGTCCTGCCACCTTGGAATCATGGCATCCTTTTGTAACTACCATTCGTAGCTCTTCGTTGTCGGGTAAGTAGAGCTGGTTTATGAAGAATAGGTGTAACGGGAGCTTTCTGTGAGAAGATGGATCCCAAGGATGTGGCCGTACCGAAGGTTTCTTCTTACACAAAGTGAAGAACAAATATGTACGAGAGAAAACCTTAACAGAGAAACTTAATATCGTTAAGTTGTAGCTTTACTCAATACGTTCTCGAGAGGATAGTTGATCGTCTTAGGAGAAGAGGTCTCGCGTATACTTAACTAGAATTATAATGCCAACTCCTCTCTATTATTTCTAAGCTCACCACCATCGCGACCATGCCCAACTCCTCTGGGCCTCGGGCTAATATTCTACCGAATGTCAGCCTGCTCTGCTAGTTCATTATCCGACATGAAGTGTTCATGTAGTATCCTGATACATGCATTCAACTGCAGGAGAAAACTTTTTACATCGCTGTCCGGTTAGTAGCGAACTAATAGGTTACAGATAAGCTAGTCTAATATCGAACTCACTGTCCCATACGTATTCATCTATGCAAGTCTCGTAGGCAACTACTCAATGGTACCATTACGTTTTACCAGTCTAACTCCTTCTACTGTCTTCTACACGATCGCTTGGTCTACGGACTCCCATGATGAGGTACTTAAGCCATTGGCTTATAAGGGCGCTACCCGCAGCCACTTACGATAAGCACCTCAACCAAGATAAGACTACTATGATCTAGAGCTCGCTAACAACTCCTGGACATCTTACAGACTTTCGGAGACATACAGGAGTCGAAGGTCTATCACTTAACCGGAGGCCTCCCGGGCTTCCTGTATACCTTACGTACCTACCACTGTAGGCTGATAAGGATCAGTGGTGTGTACACTCAAGAATGACTTCTCGTGTAACCATTCGATCGCCCCATACCCCCTCATATATCCTGCGAAAAGCTTCCGGTTGGAAGGATGGAGACAACGTATAAGGTATTACGCCGCCGTCTTTAATCATAGGCTTTTACTACTAAACTTGCAACTTCCCTTCAGTTGGCCCATGACGCATTGTCTGTACATCGGGGCCAGAGGGTGGTGTTGGACTCAGATTTTCCAATGTTCGCCAAATGCAAGATTTGCTTTGATTCGCATCTCAATAATGGATTGCGCGATTGAGCCCAGATTCGAACCTCATATATAATCTTGCTTAACAAACATTCCTGTAACTTTACCTAAAACTTCGCGTAATCTTTTACGCTCAAGGTAGGGTTGCTTCTATCCAAAAGTAGGGTAACCTCTTTGCCAAGGTGGGGTAACTATACACCGTAAGGTAGGGTAACTTGCCGGAACTCTGGGAGATGTCCTGAACTGGCAGCATAGACCTTCCCTCCCTACCCTGTATACCTTTTCTCGTTCGCAGTCTAAGCATTACCATTTGCTTAGTCCACATGGTAACCCTTTTGATAAAGTTACTTGACTAGCCTAACCGTAACCCTTCCCTGCTCCGGCATGTGATGAGACTAAGTCTACTGTAAGATCCAGTAGTGTCGTTACATTACCCCTCTCTTCTCTAGGGCCGCCATTGGCCTCTAGCATTTTCATTTATTTCCAGTTCCCTGGTCTACTACCCTATGATCTTGGGGTTCCGACAGGTATCGTTTATGGAAATCCCCGCGGGCTTGTGTGCCTGTTCCCTCTAACATCTCATATGGTTCCCAGGAGTTCTCCTTGGTACCATAGCCCTTCCAAGCCACCAGGTATTAGACAAATCGCTTGTAGAATTTCTGATGAGCTCTCCCATACCAATGGCTATCAAGGATGGTTTCCATAAAATAACTAGGCTTATTATCTATTACGTCGGGAATAGCTACCTCTACTGTACGCCTGCCAGTTGAGTTCTCCCTATATGGTTCTAAGAGGCCAACGTTGAAGACTGGATGTATACCCCAACGTTCTGGGAGTTGAATTTCACAAGCTTCTGAACCAACCTTTCATAAGACCACAAATGGTCCGAACATACGATGATCAAGTTTTTCCATCGGTCGCTTAGTTCGTATGTTTTTTCGATTCAATATTACTCGATCAGCCCTCTTGGCCCAACCAGCATTAACATCCACCAACGTAGTATAATCCGGTGCTGGCAATCTTTTCAGATCATCCCACTTCCGTTGGCTCTCTTGTGCCTTATGTAAAGTGTCTCGTATTTCCATCCATGTCCCTTCCCCATCCTTAACTAATAGGTCGCTACTTGGTTGTATACCTTGACTTTCTGATACGGACCCGGACCAATTTGTTTCTGAATTAAACCCATAATTGATCTCGAAGGGAGACACCTTAGTCGATTCCATCGTTGTAGTGTTCTATGCATATTCCGCCAAGGGAAATTGCTTTGCCCAGTCGTCCTGCTGGTAGGAACAATAACTGCGAATGTATTGCTCCCAAGTCTGGTTTACCGTTTCAGTTTGCCCATCAGTTTTAGGGTGGAAAGCCGTGGAAAGGTTCAGCTTAACTCTTAGCAACTTCACTAAGCTAGTCCAAAACTTAGAGCTGAGTGTGCTATCACGATCCGATATGATACTCTCTGGTAGACCATGGGAACGCCAAACCTCCTTCAGGAACATAAGGGCTAAGTCACTTATAGGTACTTGCATTGCCAAAGGTATAAAATGAGCCATGTTCGAGAACCTTTCTACTATAACCCAGATTTTCGGATACCGTTTTGACTACGGTAATCCTACAATAAAGTCCATAGAAATCGCCTTCCATGGTCGTAGCGGTACCTCTATAGGTTTAAGTAGTCCAAACTTCTTTTGTCGCGCAGTTTGACTGCGCTGACATATATCACATGTGCGAACTTAGTGTGTGATATAATCATTCATCTTTGGCCATTAGAAGTTTGCCCTAACTCTTTCCATAGTCTTGTATGTCCCAAAGTGTCCCACTAAGCGGGAATCATGTTCCGCCTTCATGATTGTCCTTTTTAACCCCTCATCCGTCGGTATCTACCATCGGTTCTTGTAAAGGAGTAGGTCCTTCTCAATCGTAAGGTTAGGATCAACACCTTGGTTTCTCCCTTAACAGAATCAAGGATCATCAGGTATTCCTTGTCCCTTGATGCAACCTGCTTGAGCCACTCTAGGAATGTGGATTGTAAACGGAATCCTTGGCCCGCCTGCAACAGCTGTGGTCCCAAGATGTCCCGCTCCTGTTGAACTACCCATCGCCCAGGGCGGAAAAAGCTTTGCATAGAATTTGATTGAGAATTCCCGCCCCCTTCAAGGCGGTAGTCCCTACGCCTAGAGAGTGCATCGGCCTTTTCATTCAACCTTCCTTCAAGGTATACAATCCGTAAGTTGAACTGTTGTAAGTACTCAGCCCAGCGATGTTGCCTACGGTTTAGAATCTTGGTACCGTTAAAATATTCCAAGTCTTATGATTGGTGTAAATGGTAATCTGATCCACCACTGACCATAGTAAATGATCGTATTCCTTGAATGCTGCCACAATCGCAGTCATTTCCTTATCATGGACATCATAATTTATCCCCGCCAGGGAGAGCATTGTACTATGAAAGGCTACCGGATGCCGTTTATCGTCCTCACACAGTTGGGATAATATGGCCCCTAATGCAAAGTCACTATCATCGGTTTCCAGCTTTGTCTGTCGTTCAGGGTCAAAGTGTACTAATATAGGCCCTGTTGTAAATTTTTTCTTCAAAAAGTCAAAGGCCTCTTGACATGCTGGTGGCTACAGGAATTTTACATCTCTCTTTGTTAGGTCAGTAAGAGGTTTCATCATCTTGCTGAACCCTTCAATAAACCTTCGATAGAGGTTTGCGAATCCCATAATGCTTTGGACTTCTAGGACACTATTCGGTGGGCGCCATTTCTTGAGTTCGGCTACCTTTGCCTCAGTCATGGATATTCCGCGATCTGATCTCTTATATTCAAGAAATTCAACCTCTCTCTGATTGAAGCTAGATTTCTTTATACTAACACATAGGCGAGCTTTCCTGAGCCTTTCCATTACGCTGCGGACTAGGGAGACATGCTCCTCCATTGTCTCAGCGTGGATCAATATATCATCCATATAGGCGATAACGCCTTCGTCTAGTAGGTCCCTGAAGACCTCATTGATCATGCCTTGGAAAGTTGCTGAGGCATTGCATAAGCCGAAAGGCATCATGGTATATTCATATAACTCACACCGGAATCGGAATGCAGCCTTCCATTCCTCTCCTTCCGCCATTGGCAGAAGGTAGTATCCATTCTTGAGGTCCAACAAAGTGCACACCAGCGCTTTCCCGAGTCTGTCACGGAGCTCATTCATTAATGGTAGAGGGTATCTGTTCTTTACCGTTATCTTGGTAGTCCACGGTAGTCTATACATAACCATAGAGCACCATCTGGCTTTGGTACAAAAAGAATAGGCGCAGCTGCAGGAGAGCTGGACCTCCTTATCTTCCCCGTAGCTAACATCTCATCGAGATACTCACGGAGGACCTTAAGCTCCATTTCCGATAAAGGATAAATCGGACCGAAAGGCAGAGTTGTATTCAGGAGTAGCACAATCTTGTGATCATACTTCGAATGCTCCGGTAAGGATTCAATTCGTTGGGTGAAGATATCACCAAAGTCTTTGTATTCAGGTAGGAGTTTTAACGTAATATCTCCACCATCCTCATCCGTGAACCGTGCCATGCCCTAGAGGTAAATTGAGTTTGCATCCTCGGCGAACATTTCCTCTTCGGTTATAAATTATAGACGTCTCTTAAGACCTAAACAACATGCCTTACAATATTCTGATCTCTATGTCAGAATACCTTGTTTCCAGTCTATATCTGGATTATGTTCTTTTGACCATGACATTGGTAAGTATCCATCAAACCTTGAGTTGATGATGTCGGCGACTTCAAATTGCATCGTATTCACGTGGTCTCCAATGTGCATTTTCACCTCCTTGGTTGTAGTGGATACCTGATCCGGGTATATGATTTCCACTGGCATCTGAGATTGGACAAGATACCGTTCGCTGCATACATGGCATTTGGGTTTCCTTAACCCAGTGAGTACTAAGGACTGGGCCTGTAGCACCACTATCTAATTAGAGTGTAGCCTCTACGGTACTCTTCCTTGCTCCTAGTTTCCATTGAAGTCGTACCTTAACACAGATAGACTTAGTATGTTTTGGAGGGTCTTGAATCCTCAATCGCTTTGTAGGTCTCAACTCATTAACCATTTTGATGGTTGTATCCCTTGCCTTTCGACACAAGGGCGGCCACAACGGGTCGTGAAAAATTCAATAATTTAAAAGGCTAGAAAGGTTTACTATCACGCCTGCATGATTTCGGGTATTAAACCCTCCTCAGGTAAACTGGAAATCAACTTTGATTGTTTAATCAAGTCCCGCTTGACATAGTAAACTTTAAGAACAAAAGACAATAGAGAACCAGGGAAACTCTTCTATCAACACGAAGCCATAAGGAAAACCAATGACCTTGATTCGAAAAGGAAAACCCATGACAAAGGAATTAAAAGAAACGCGACCCAGAATATCTAACATAACCAAGATTCCTCCCCGAATTTATCCTGTCAGGGTTAACTCGGCATTCTCTTAGTTGCGGGTGAATACTCACCTCGCTTTGTTCCCGGTAATCTAATGGTCAGCCCCTTCCTTCACCTTGAGGTTCATTAGTTTCTGGTAATTTCGTTTGCCCTTGATGACCGACTTACATTAGTCTGATTCCTCCCTATCAACCTCCATAATCTGTGGGGAGGCTTGGCGTACTTCAAGGAGTTTCTTATCACCAGGTGAAGAAGGAACACCTTCAATGCGTTTAACTTTGATAGCCTGAGCCTCTTGAAGGCCTGCCTCGTTAGCTGACCACTTATTTTTTCCTTTTGCTGTGTGAACAACAGGGGAAGACGAGGTGCATTTCCGCCAGAGGTGGCCAGGCTCCCCGCATTTGGAGCATTACCTAGACTTACAGCGTTTTTCAGTTATGTTATCCAGAATGCCCTTATGAGCGATGGCACGCGCAGATTCTCCAACCTTTGGGGTCTTATTTCTCTGTGAGGGTTGGGATTTTGACTTACCCGAACCCTTCTCCTTTTTCCTCTGCTTCTTTAAGGAAGAGCCCTTATCTCTAGTCTTACAATTGCTTGAACCGCCATGGTCTTTGGCGACCATTTTACAAAAGTTAGCATTGTCAGGAAGGGTATGGCCGACTTTACAAAGTAGATCGATATATACACCGGCTTCGGTAGGATGTGGTTGCTTTAACGCCCATGTGTTTTGCAACTCGGAAGTGATCCCTATCTGAACTCTATTTATTATTTGCTTTGAAACGGTTTATTCGAGGCTGGCCGCAAGGTCAACCACTTTATTGAGGTACCTGTCAACTCTCCCAGCCTTCATTGACAAACGCATAGATTCAACAAGGTTGCAATCATGATCCTCATGCACGCCAAAAATGGTTTCAAACCAAGCGTGGAATCCTGCCCAGGTTTGCAGCTGATTGTCATGCTTGAAGATGATACCCATCCGCATCGCTTCATTCTCACCGATGTAACAATAGATACCCAAATACCAGTTCTTGGCTGCATTCTCCCAGGGTGGAACGACCAAGCCAATCTTATCCATATCGTCCAAACCGGACTTCTTGAAATAAGTGAATTGGACTTCGACGTCGGTGAGAAACCGTTTGGTGTCGGTAGTCTGCCCTTTGAAAGCCGTTATGTTACTTAATCTTTCAGGCTTCTGGTGCTTTGTTGAAGCGGAGGGCCCACTGGTGTTACAAGAGAATTGCCCACTCGTTCTTCCAATGAAGGCAGCTTACCTAGCCAACCGACGGTCATATCTCCTATTGTTGGCCTCATTCCAGTTGAGCTTTCGCCGTCCTAAGAATGGGGTATGATCAGGTAGGGAGTTGGCATCATCGTCGGAGCTAGCGGAGGAACTGGAATCATCCCGATTCCCCCCAGCGCCAACGTTTCGACCAGTTGGGGGAGCATTCCTACCACCATTGCCACCAGTATTTCTACTGTGGGTCTCCCCAGGGCGAGTATATCGATCAAAGGATCCCTCATCACCTGCCTGATCTCCAGCTTGGGCGTTACCCCAAGGAGGTTGTTCAGGGTTCTTGGATGGAGGAGAAGGTATCGGGGTACTAGGTGTATCGTTTGCCATTCCCATACCCAAACCCAACAGATATTCCATGAAGGCCTTGCAAAAGTCAGGATCCCTCGGTGGTCCCACATGTCCCTTTCGCCTACAAAACCGACACTTGGGTGGTCTTGGTTGTGGAGGTGGGGCCGGGGTTTGATGTGGGAGAGTCTCTGAAGAAAGATCTGGGCGTACTACAGGATCGTCACGACGCCTGGTCCAAGGAAAGTGATGCTGACCCCGAAACCGACCCTCCGGTGAGAGGTGGTCTATGTAACATTGACGGTCACAAGGCCCCGTCCTTGGCGTCACTTGCCGAAAACCAGCAACGCCACCTGAGGTGGGTGGTCGCTCCGGAGGGAAGGCCGGATAGACCTCTACCGAACGTGTTAGAGGGAACAGAGTCCCACCAGTTGAGCAGAATCGGCCCACTCCGATTTGCTTGACCAGCGCCAAAGGAGTCGGTGGTGGAGGTGCCCATGTGGGCTTCGGTGTGATCGGCGATGGTGCATCATCACTTCCTGAAACTGGAGGGGGAATAACTTGGACAGTAGCGTTAGTCTTTGGAGCAGGTGACTTAGGTGGATTACTACCAGTTGCCAGCGAAGTCCTTCGCTGTTTCCCAACTCTGGAGGGCTTAGAACACATAGCCAAACTGGCAGTTCTTGTGGAGGTTTTCCTAGTCATAGTCAACGACAAAGCTACCCCCACTTGCTCAACAAAGGGGTGAAGTGAGGGCTTAGCTGAGAGTGCCCTTTGGCTTTGGCCTGAAGCCAAAACAACCCCTGCCTCCGTCAACATCCCTTGATATTCTGTGTCCTGTAGAATTTGTGTCAAAAGCTCCGCGAAGTGTAATCTAGGTTCCTCCGGCATCGCAGGTGCAACGGTGTAACAACCCTGCTATATCTTACAGTAGACTTAGTCTTATCCCATGCCGGAGCCTGGGAGGGTTACGGTGAAGCTAGTCAGGTAACTCTGGCAATGGGTGACCATGTGGACTAAGCAAATGGTAATGCTTAGACTGCGAACGAGAAAAGGTATACCGGGTAGGTAGGAAAGTCTACGCTCCAAGCTCGGAATGTCTCCGAGAGTTCCGGCGAGTTACCCTACCTAAGGCAGGTAGTTACCCTACCTTAGGGAGTATAGTTACCCTACCTTGGTAAACAGGTTATCCTACTTTTGGATAGGAGTTACCCTGCCTTGAGCGTAAAAGGTTACGCAAAGTTTCGGGAAAAGTCATAGGATTGTTTGTTACGCAAGATTATATAGGAGGTTCGAATCTGGGCTTAATCGGGTAATCAGTTATTGAGCTACGAACCAAAGAAAATCTTGCCATGGGCGAACATTGAGAAATCTGAGTCCAACACCTCCCTCTGGCCCCGCTGTACAGACAATGCGTCGTGGACTAACTGTAGGGATATTGCTGGTTTACTAGTAAAAGCCTATGATTGAAGACGGCGGAGTAATACCATATACGTTGTCGCCGTCCTTCCGACCGGAAGCTGTTCGCAGGATATATGAGGGGGCATGGGGCGATCAAATGGTTACACGAGAAGTGATTCTCGAGTACATACACCACTGATCCTTATAAGCCTACGGTAGTAGGTTAGTAAGGTACACCGGAAGCCCGGGAGGCCTCCGGTTAAGTGGTAGACCTTCGACTCCCGTATATCTTCGGAAGACTGCGAGATGTCTGGAGGTTGTTAGTGAGCTCTAGATCGTAGTAGTCTTGTCTTGATTGAGGTGTTTATCGCCAGTGGCTGCGGGTAGCACCCGTATAAGCCAATGATTTAAGTGTCTCATCACTGGAGTCTGTAGACCAAGCTATCGTGTCGAAGACAGTAGAAGGCTATAGACTTGTCAAACATAATGGTTGTCTAGGAGACTTGTATAGGCGAATACGAATGGGACAGTGAGTTCGATATTAGACTAGCTTATCAGTAACCTGTTAGTTTGCCACTAACAGGACAGCGATATGAAGAGTTTTATCCTGCTGATGATTGCATGCATCAGGATACTGCATGAACACTTTACGTCGGATAATGAACTAGCAGAGCTGGCAAACATTCGGTGGAATGTTAGCCCGAGGCCCAGAGGAGATAGGCATGCTCGCGATGGTGGTGAGCTTAGGATCGATGGAGAGGAGCTGGCAATATAATTCTACTTAAGTATATGCGAGACCTCTTCTGCTAAGACGATCAACTATCCTCTCGAGACCTTATAGAGTGAAGCTGCAGCTTAACGATATTAAGTTTCACCGTCAAGGTTTTCTCTCTTACATATTTGTTCTTCACTTGTGTACGAAGAAAGCTTCGGTACGGCTGCATCCTTGGGATCCATCTTCCCCTAGGGAGCCCCCGTTACAGTATATCATTAAGCGAACTTCTCGCTTAACTCATTCTCACCTGTTTAATTGATTGATCATTGTTGAAAACATCTTCCCAGTACGAGTCACTTGTCTGGGACGCACAAGAAGCATCGGGTGGAAATGAAGATGGCTGCCAACCTTCGTAGTGTTGACCGTGCTGCGCAGCAGGCCCAGGACCTCCATTTCCGATCGTTAGTTTTCGCGGACCTACGTGGTCTTGAATGGCGCGCTACGCCCACACTTATCGAGGCGGCCCCAATTGATATTCCCGAAGAATGTTGGGATGTTGTCATTGCCGACCCCAATCGCTTATTTCACTCCTTTACACAGACCACTCTTAAGGCTGGATCTACTGCTGATTGCCCTGAGGAGTCCACGTTTGCAGTGTTTACCAGACAGTTCATCAAGCCTTACATTCTTCATGCAGTAGGCCAACAGATCGAAGCGGCGGAAACTAAGATGCGATACTGGAACGATGAATCTCAGCGAATCTTTCAGCAAGAAATTGTAGATGCGGCAGCCAACTGGATGCGAGGACAATAGAGGTGCTTCAAGCAACTGGTTGTCAACCAGCAAGCCATTAACAATAGGATCCATGCCTCAGAAAGGGCAGTTAAGGAAGGTCACCAGGGAGATGCGCAAAACGATGTCATCATGACAGTCGCACCTCCGATGCCCAAGGAACCTAGGTTACACTTCGCGGAGCTTTTGGCGCAGATTCTGCTGGACCCAGAATATCAAGGGATGTTAACGGAGGTAGGGGTAGCCTTGGCTTCAAGCCAGAGCCAAAGGGCACTCTCGGCTGAGCCCTCACTTCACCCCTTTGTTGAGCAAGTGGTGGTAGATTTATTGTTGACCTTGACTAGGAAAAGCTCCACCAGAACTCCCAGTCCGGCTATGGGTTCAAAGCCCTCTGGAGTCGGGAAACAGCGAAAGAGTTCGCCGGCAACTGGTGGTAATGCACCGAAGCCACGTGCTCCAAAGACGAACTCTACCATCCAAGTTATTCCCCCTCCAGCTCCTGGAAGTGATGAAGCACCATCACCGATCAGACCGAAGCCCACATGGGCACCTCCACCACTGACTCCTGCGGCACCAGTCAAGCCAATCGGAGTGGGCCTGTTCGGCTCGACGGGCAGGGCTCTGTTCCCTCCACCTCGTTTGGTAGAGGTATATCCGGCCTTTACTCCGGAGCGACCACACACCTCCGGTGGCTTTGCCGGTTTTCGGCATGTGACACCAAGAACAGGTCCATGTGAACGTCAATGTCGCATAGACCAGCTCTCACTGGAGGGTCGCGTTTAGTACCTGCATCACTTTCCTTGTACCAGGCGTCGTGATGAGCCTGTGGTACGCCCTGATCATTCCTCAGAGACTCCCGTACCTCAGCCCCCAGCCCCACCTCCTCAACCAAGACCACCCAAGTGTCGGTTTTGTAGGCAAAGAGGACATGTGGGACCACCGAGGGATCCTGACTCTTGCGAGGCCTTTGTAGAATAGCTGTTGGACTTAGGTATGGGAACGGCGAGTGATACGCCTAGTACCCCGATACCTCCTCCTCCACCCGAGAACCCTGAACAACCTCCAGGGGGTAACACCAAAGCTGGAGATCTGGGGGGTGATGAGGAATCCTTTGATGGATATAATCGCCCTTGGGAGACCCACAGTAGAAATACTGTTGGCAGTGGTGGCGGGAATGCTCCCCCACCTGGTGGAAACGTTGGTGCTGGAGGGAATCCGGGTGATTCCAGTTCCTCAGATAGCTTTGACGATGATGCCGACCCCCTACCTGATCTTACCCCATTCTTGGGACGGCGCAAGCCCAACTGGAATGAGGCCAAGAATAGGAGATATGACCGTCGGTTGGCCAGGTTAGCTGCCGTCCTTGGCAGAATGAGTGGGCAATCCTCTCGTAACACCAGTGGGCCCTCAGCTCCGGCAAGGCCCAAGAAGCGGGAAAAGTTTAGTAACATAACGGCTTTCGAAGGAGACACTACCGACACGAAACGGTTTCTCACGGACGTCAAAGTCCCATTCACTTATTTCAAGAACTCCGGTTTGGACGATATGGATAAGATTGGCTTCGTCGTTCCACCCTTGGAGATTTCAGCCAAGAACAAGTATCTAGGTATCCATCATTTCATCAGTGAGGATGAAGCGGTGCGAATGGGTATCATTTTTAACCCTGATAATGAGCTGCGAACCTGGACAGGATTCCGCGCTCGTCTTGAAACCAGTTTTGGTGGGCATGAAGATCATGATCGCAACCTTGTTGAATGGATGCGTTTGTCTATGAAGCCTGGGAAGGTTGACAAGTACCTCGATAAAGTGGTTGACCTCACGGTCAGCCTCGAATACACCGATTCAAAGCAAATAATAGATAAGGTTCGGATAGGGATCACTTCAGAGTTGCGCAACGCATGGGCGTTAAAACAACCACATCCTACCAAAGCCGGTACATATATCGATCTACTTCGTAAAGTTGGCCATGCCCTTCAAGACAATGCTAATTTTGGTAAAACAGTTGCCAAGGACCATGGTGGTTCAAGCAATTACAAGGGTAGCAATAAGGGCTCTTCCTCAAAGAAGCAGCGGAAAAAGGAGCAGGATTCGGGTAAGTCAAAGTCCCAACCCTCCCAGACGAATAAGGCCCCTAATGTTGGAGAATCCGCATATGCCATCGCTCATAAGGGCATTCCGGATAACCTAACTGTAAAACGGCGCAAGTCTGGGCAGTGCTCTAAATGCGGGCAGCCTGGCCACCTCTGGCGGAAATGCACCTCTTCTTCCCCTGTTGTTCATTCAGCAAAGGGAAAAAATAAGCTGTCCGCTAACGAGGCTGGTCTTCAAGAGGCACAGGCTAGCAAGGTTAAACGCATTGAAGCTGCTCCTTCTTCAGCTGGCGATAAGAAACTCCTCGAAGTACATCTAGCCTCCCCACAGATTATGGAGGTTGATACGGAGGAATCAGACTAAGGTAAGTCTGTCATCAAGCGCAAACGAAATTACAAGAAACTAATGAGCCTCTAGGAAGAAAGGGGTTAATCATTGGATTACCGGGAACAAGGCGTGAATCCGGGAGGAATCTTGATTATGTTAGATGTTCTGGGTCACATTTCCTTATTTCTTTTGTCATGGGTTTTCCTTTTCGAATCAAGGTTATTGGGTTTCCTTATGGGTTCATGTTGCCAGGAGAGTTTCCATGGTTATGTATTATCTTTTTTCTTAAAGTTTACTACGTCAAGCGGGACTTGATTAAGCAATCAAAGTTGATTTCCAGTTTACCTGTGGAGGGTTTAATTCCCGAAATCATGCAGGCGTGATAGTAAACATTTCTAGCCTTTTATATTATTATTGAATTTTCACGACCCGTTGTGGCCGCCGTTGTGTCGAAAGGCAAGGGATACTACCATCAAAATGGTTAATGAGTTGAGACCTACAAAGAGATTGAGGGTACAAGACCCTCCAAAACATACTAAGTCTATTCGTGTTAAGGTACGACTTCAATGGAAACTTGGAGCAAGGAAGAGTACTGCATAGGCTACACTCTTACTAGATAGCGGTGCTACAGGCCCAGTCCTTAGTACTCGCTGGGTTAAGGAGACCCAAATGCCATGTGTGCCGCGAACGGTATCTTGTCCAATCTCAGATGCGAGTGGAAATCATATACCCGGATCAGGTATCCACTACACCAAGGCGGTGAAAATGCGTATCGGAGATCACATGAATAAGATGCGATTTGAAGTCGCCGACATGAGCAACTCAAAGTTTGATGGGTATTTACCAATGTCGTGGTTACAAGACCATAATCCAGATATTGACAGGAAACAGGTTATTCTGACGTGGAGATCAGGATATTGCAAGGCACATTGTTTTGATCTCAAATGAGGTCTACAATTCATAACCAAAGAGGAATTGTTAGCCGAGGATGCTAGTTCAATTTACCGCTTAGAGGTGGCACAGTTCACAGATGAGAACGGGGGAGATATTAGGCTGAAACTCCTACCAGAGTATAAGGACTTTGGGGATATCTTTAGCCAACAGCAGATTGAATCCTTACGGGAGCATTCGACGTATGATCACAAGATCGAGCTACTTCCGGATACAGCTCCGCCATTAGGACTGATTTATCCCTTATCAGAAAAGGAGTTTAAGGTCCTCCGTGAGGATCTGGATGAGATGCTACCTACGGGAAAGATAAGGAGGTCAAGCTCTCCTTCCGCTGCGCCTATCCTTTTTGTACCATAACCAGATGGTACATTACGGTTATGTATAAACTACCGTGGGCTAAACAAGCTAACGGTAAAGAACAGGTACCCTCTACTGTTAATGAATGAGCTCCAGAACAGACTCGGGAAAGCACAGGTGTTCACTAAGTTGGACCTCAAGAATGGATTCTACCTTCTGCCAATGGCGGAAGGAGAGGAATGGAAGACAGCATTCCGATGCCGGTATGGATTATATGAATATACCGTGATGCCTTTGGGCTTATGCAACGCTCCGGCAACTTTCCAAGGCATGATCAATGAGGTTTTCAGGGACTTATTAGACGAAGGCGTCATCGCCTATATGGATGATATATTGATCTACTCTGAGACAATGGAAGAGCATGTCTCTCTAGTCCGTCGAGTAATGGAAAGGCTTAGGAAAGCATGCTTATGCATTAGCATGAAGAAATCAACCTTCCATCAGAGAGAGGTTGAATTTCTCGGATATAAAATATCTGCTCGCAGCATATCCATGACCGAGGCAAAGGTAGCCGAACTTAAGAAATGGCTACCACCCAATAGTGTCCTTGAGGTCCAGAGCTTTATGGGGTTTGCAAACTTCTACCGTAGGTTTATCGAAGGTTTCAGCATGATTGCGAAACCTCTCACCCACCTGACAAAGAAGGATATCAAATTCCATTGGACACCAGCATGTCACGAGGCCTTTGATTTTTTGAAAGAAAAATTGACAACAGGACCTATATTAGTACACTTTGACCCTGAACGTCAAACAAAGTTGGAGACTGATGCTTATGACTTTGCTTTAAGGGCCATATTGTTCCTACTGTGTGAGCACGATAAATGGCATCCCGTAGCCTTTCATAGTAGAAGGTTCTCCCCAGCGGAAATAAATCATGACGTCCTTGATAAGGAAATGACTGCGATCGTGGCAGCATCCAAGGAATGGGATCATTTACTACGGTCGGTAGTGGATCAGGTTACCATTTACACTGATCATAAGAACTTGGAATATTTTAACGGTACCAAGATTCTAAACCGTAGGCAACATCGCTGGGCTGAGTACTTGCAACCGTTCAACTTGCGGGTGGTATACCGTGAAGGAAGGTTGAATGAAAAGGCTGATGCACAATCTAGGTGTAGGGACTTCTGCCTTGAAGGGGGGGGTAATTCTCAATCAAATTTTATGCAAAGCTTTTTTCGCCCTGGGCAATGGGTAGTTCAACAGGAGCGGGACATCTTGCGACCACCGCTGTTGCAGGCATGCCAAGGATTCCGTTTACAATCCACATTCCTAGAACGACTCTAGCAGGTTGCATCAAGAGACAAGGAATACCTGAAGATCCGTGATTCTGTTAAGGAAGAAACCAAGGCGGTTGATCCTAACCTTACGATTGAGAAGAACCTACTCCTTTACAAGAACCACTGGTACATACCTGCGGATGAGGGGTTAAAAGGTACAATCATGGAGGGTGAACATGAGTCTCGCTTAGAGGAACACTTTGGGACATACAAGACTATGGAAAGGGATAGGGCAAACTGGCCAGAGATGGATGATTATATCACACAATATGTTCGCACATGTGATATATGCCAGCGCAGTAAGACTGCACGACATAAGAAGTTTGGATTATTCAAAGCTATAGAGGTACCGCTACGACCATGGTAGGCGATTTCTTTGTACTTTATTGTGGCATTACCGGAGTCAAAAGGGTATACCAAAATCTGGGTCATAATAGACAGGTTCTCGAAGATGGCTTATTTTATACCTTTGGCAACGGAAGTACCTATAGGTGACCTAGCCCTTATGTTCCTGAAGGAGGTTTGGCGTTTCCATGGCCTACCAGAGAGTATCATATCGGACCATGATAGCCGATTCACCTCTAAGTTTTGGACTAACTTAATGAAATTGCTAAGAGTTAAGCTAAATGTTTCCAAGGCTTTCCACCCCGAGACTGATGGGCAGACTGAGAGGGTAAACCAGACTTTGGAGCAATACATTCGGAGTTACCGTGCCTACCAGCAGGGCGACTGGGCAGAGCTACTTCCCTTGGCGGAATATGCTTATAATACTTCAACATCGGAATCGACAAAGAGGTCTCCCTTTGAGATCAATTACGGGTTTAATCCAGAAACAAATTGGTCCGGGTCCGTATCAGAAAGTCAAGGTATACACCCCAGCAGCGAGCTCTTAGTTAAGGATTGGGAAGGGACATGGATGGAGATCAGAGACACATTACATAGGGCTGAAGAGAGGCAACGGAAGTGGCATGATCAGAAAGGATTGCCAGCACCGGAGTATACTACGTTGGAGGATGTTATTGCTGGGCGAGCCCAGAGGGCCGATCGAGTAATATTGAATCGAAAAAACATACGAACCAAGCGACCGATGGAAAAACTTGATCATCGTATGTTGGGACCATTTGTTGTGTTACGAAAGGTTGGTTCAGCAGCTTATGAAATTCAACTCCACGAACGTTGGGGTATACATCCAGTCTTCAATGATGGCCTCTTCGAACCATATAGGGAGGACTCAACTGGCAGGAGTACAGTAGAGGTACCCATTCCCCATTTAATAGATCATGAGCCTAGTTATGTTATTGAGACCATCCTTGACAGCCATTGGTATTGGGGAGTTCGTCAGAAATTCCCCAAGCGATTTGTCCAATATTTGGTGGCGTAGAAGGGCGATGGTCCTGTGGATAATTCTAGGGAACCGTATAAGATGTGAGAGGGAAAAGGCACACAAGCCCTCGTAGATTCCCATAAATGATACCCTTCATAGCCCAGGGATCAAAGGGTAGTAGACTGGGGAACTGGAAATAAACGAAAAGGCTGAAGGCCGAGGGTGGCCCTAGAGAAGAGAGGGGAGATGTAATAACCCTGCTGGATCTTACAGTAGACTGAGTCTTATCCCATGCCGGAGCAGGAAAGGGTTACGGTTAGGCTAGTCAAGTAACTTTATCAAAAGGGTCACCATGTGGACTAAGGAAATGGTAATGCTTAGACTGCGAACGAGAAAAGGTATACCTGGTAGGTAGGGAAAGTCTACGCTACGAGTTCGGAAGGTCTCCGAGTGTTCCGGCGAGTCACCCTACCTAAGGCAGGTAGTTACCCTACCTTAGGGAGTATAGTTACCCTTCCTCGGCAAAGAGGTTACCCTACATTTGGATAGGAGTTACCCTACCTTGAGCTTAAAAGGTTACGCGAAGTTTTCGGGAAAAGTCATAGGATTGTTTATTACGCAAGATTATATAGGAGGTTCGAATCTGGGCTCAATCTGGTAATCCATTGTTGGGTTATGAACCGAAGAAAATCTTTCCTTTGGCGAACATTGAGAAATCTGAGTCCAACACCCCCCTCTGGCCCCGATGTAAAGACAATGCGTCCTGGGCCAATTGTAGGGAAGTTGCTGGTTTCCTAGTAAAAGTTTATGATTGAAGACGGCGGCGTAATACCGTATACGTTGTCACCGTCCTTCCTACCAAAAGCTGTTCGCAGGATATATGAGGGGGCATGGGGCGACCGAATGGTTTCACGAGAAGTGATTCTTGAGTGCATACACCACTGATCCTTATAAGCCTACACTGGTAGGTATGTAAGGTATACCGGAAGCCCGGGAGTCCTCCGGTTAAGTGGTAGACCTTCGACTCCTGTATGTCTCCGAATGATTGAAAGATGTCTGGAGGTTGTTAGCAAACTCTAGATTCCAGTAGTCTTGTCTTGATTGAGATGTTTATTGTCAGTGGCTACGGGTAGCGCCCGTATAAGCCAATGGCTCAAGTGTGTCATCACGGGAGTCTGTAGACCAAGCTATCGTGTCGAAGACCGTAGAAAACCATACACTCGTCAAACGTAATGGCACCATTGAGTGGTTGTCTACGTGACTTGCATAGACGAATAAGAATGGGACAGGGAGTTCGATATTAGACTAGCTTATCGGTAACATGTTAGTTCGCCACTAACCGGACAGCGATATGAAGAGTTTTCTCCTGCAGTTGATTGCATGTATCAGGATACTGCATGAACACTTCACGTCGGATAATGAACTAGCAGAGCCGGCAGACATTCGGTGGAATGTTAGCCCGAGGCCCAGAGGAGATGGGCATGCTCGCGATGGTGGTGAGCTTAGGAGTGATGGAGAGGAGCTGGCAATATAATTCTACTTAAGTATATGCGAGACCTCTTCTCCTGAGACGATCAACTATCCTCCCGAGAACTTATTGAGTAAAGCTGCGGCTTAACGATATTAAGTTTCACGGTTAAGGTTTTTTCTCTACACATTTGTTCTTCACTTTGCGTACGAAGAAAGCTCCGGTACGGCCGCATCCTTGGGATCCATCTTCCCACAGGGAGCCCCCGTTACAGACGGTCCTGATGACATCGTTTTGGGCATCTATCTGGTGACCTTCTCTAACTGCCCTCTCTAAGGCATGGACTCTATTGTTAATGACTTGCTGGTTGGCAACTGGTTGCTTGAAGCACCTCTGTTGTCCTCGCATCAGGTTGGCAGCTGCATCAACAATTGCTTGCTGAAAGAATCGCTGAGATTCTGCGTTCCAATATCGCATCTGATTTTCCGCCGCCTTGATCTGCTGGCCTGGTTAATGAAGAATGTAAGGCCCGATAAACTGACATGTAAATTCTGTAAACGTGAACTCATCAGGGCAATTAGCAGTAGATCCATCCTTAAGAGGGGTCAGTGTAAAGGAATGAATAAAATGATTGGGGTCGGCAACGACAATGTCCCAACATTCGTCGGGAGTGTCAATCAGAGCCGCCTCGATAAGTGTTGGCATAGCAGGCCATTCAAGACCACATAGTTCTTCAACAACCGATGCTCGTAAACAGTGGAGAAGGGCCTGCTGGGCAGCACCGTCAAAACTGCCATGGTTGGCGGACATCTTCATTTCCACCCCATGATTCTTGTACCAGACAAGCGACTGGTACTTGGAAGATGTTTACAACAATGGTCAATCAATTAATTAGGCCAGAATGAGTCAAGCAAAAAATTTGCTTTATGATATACTGTAACGGGGGCTCCCTGTGAGAAGATGAATCCCAAGGATGCGGCCGTACTGAAGTTTTCTTCGTATGCAAAGTGAAGAACAAATATGTAAGAGAGAATACCTTAATGGTAAAACTTAATATTGTTAAACCCCAGCTTTACTCAATAAGTTCTCGAGAGGATAGTTGCTTTTTTAGGAGAAGAGGTCTCGCATATATTTAAGTAGAATTATATTGCCAGCCCCTCTCCATTACTTCTAATCTCACCACCATCACGCGCATGCCCCTCTCCTCTGGGCCTCGGGCTAATATTCTACCGAATGTCAGCTGGCTCTGCTAGTTCATTATCCGACGTGAAGTGTTCATGTAGTATCCTGATACATGCATTCAACTGCAGGAGAATACTCTACACATCGCTGTCCAGTTAGTGGCGAACTGAGAGGTTACTGATAAGCTAATCTAATATCGAACTCACTGTCCCATACGTATTCATCTATGCAAGTCTCGTAGACAACCACTCAATAGTACCATTACATTTTACAAGTCAAACGCCTTGAACTGTCTTGGACACGATAGCTTGGTCCACGGACTCCCATGACGAGGTCCTAAAGCCATTGGCTTATACGGGCTCTACCCGCAGCCACTGCCAATAAGTACCTCAGTTAAGATGAAACTACTACGATCTAGAGCTCGCTAACAACTCCCAGACATCTTGTTAGGCTTATGAGATTCTAACACCCCCCTCTGGCCACGATATAGTGCCCGGACGTCACCTGCAGTATGGTGTGAAGTTGCTAGTTACCAGCAAAATTCGCGAAATTGGCAGCATGCCCATAACACCATATACGTTGTCGCCGTCCGTCCGACCGGAAGCTGTTCGCAGGATATATGGGAGGAGTAGTGTGCACAGCTCATACAACTGGAATCCAGTATATGATACATAAGATATCTGCATGAGCGGAAAAACCTACCGAATCAGAAAACAATAATGCTTCACGTTGACCGGCTATAATTAAGTCATAGGACTGCTAAAAACGGACGGGAGTTAAGGAGACGTAGCTGCAAGCCCATTCTCGCTAGGCAACTCAAAGAAGTGATAGAGCGCTAAGCCTACCAACTCTACGTAAAGATAATGCAGTCATGCCTCTGCGTTGTCACCGTTGTCTGGAATTGAGACTGATCACCTCAATAACAGAGGAATGACTGGTATGTTCGCATCTGGGCGGCATACTCAGACTAAGTTCATATGGCAAAGGCATTGTTTACTTCCAACTGGCGGAGTCTAGCACCCCTCAGGGAGACGGAGTAAAATTAGGCCGAATAACCAGAAGCAAGAAATTATTCAGGGTCTAAGAGTGTTCGCACTTAAAGATTGATAAGATGAACGACAATAGTTGTTATGGAGAAACTTAGTTAGTATAGGTATGAGATGTACCGGCCGCGGAAACTCACGCGGGATATAAATATAAGAGTTCCTCCCCAGCTATTAGACAAGCAACAACGGAGAAGAGATCTTATCAATATAACAAGTTATTACCTACACTTCATACTCTTGGTAGTTTTAGCGAAACGAGTATTGGCTACATAATTACGACGCCTCCCAGACAAAACTCCGTTATTAAATTTCAAACGCTTAACCATACTCCGCTGAGCTCTGAGTTGGTTACCCGTAACACTATATTGATAGTCTCTCTGTTACTAAGGCTCGATCAACAACGGTGTCAAATGATTTTGACAATACTTGCTATTATCCTTTGTTATTACTTGTTCTTCATCTTAGGAAACACACAAGTCATGCAGATCGTATCTGAACCCCTTCCCGGGTATTCATCAACTCCCAAGGACGAAGAAGATTACGACGATTTCGAACCAGACAAGCAAGATAACCTTACATTAGCTTGTTCTACCGAATCTCCGGTAGACAGACAAAAGAAAAGAAGCCCCAAAACGGTGAAGCAGCCAAAACTGTATCAGGTCGAGCAGTCACCAAATTCACTTATTTGGAAACAGCCTTTCGGTGAAATTATCCTTAACTTTGACGATAAGAATACTTCTGCACCGCTGGCAAAAAGAGGCCCTCGTGGCTGGTAACCGTACGTCGTGGATCAACAACGATATCACTTGCAGCAGGTACGCCAGAGGATTAAGGCAAGTGGGGTAAATACGTCAACTGTCAAAATCCTACACGATATAGTTGAAAAGGACAGTTGGACAACTGAACGATTCCTTTTCTACCACAAAATCGATGATTCAAGGTCTGGCCCAGGAAATTACCCAGATATGGCATTAAGGATTATGGGAAAGGACGAAGTTATGAGAGAAAGCTTGGATGATGAGGGAGTTGACCAAGTCTCAACTACAATGTCGGAACCACCACCAGTTCCTGGAAGCTATGTTCTAAGTCGAAGCGGAACTCCTGTTGTACGACCTCCATCAAGGGTTGACAAAAGACGATCACAGTCTAAGATGAGGGGTTTGGTACAACCAACCCTTGGAGGAATAACGAAACCGTCACTCAGTTTCCTTGAAAGATACTCCACCCCACTCCAAGGGTCTCAAGCTAAGACCCGACGAATGGTAACAGATTTCATGATGGAACTTGACTCGGTAATAGGACGTATTGATCGGATGGCAAAGGAAACCCAAGATCGACAGCACATTGCCTTCAATACACTCTCAAACTCCCAACAACGCCCAGTAGCAGACTTGGAAGATATACAAACGAGGGTTAAGGAAGGTGAGGAACTATTTGATGAAGAGGTAGAAAATCTCCAAAAAAACCTAGAAATGGTTACTTCAGCGCTCGGTAAAGCATGGGACCAGTCCGAGCTGAGACGAATAACCGAACAAAGTAAGATCCGGCGGCAACAAGAAAGGCAATAGGAAATTAGCCAGCAATTGCATGGCAACATAGAGACAACGGACGCTCAATCCCTCGCCCGAGACCTCTTATTGGAAAAGGAAGTCAATACCCTACAATCACAACGCGATGAATTGGTAAGGGAACTAGCTATGCAGAAGGAGGAAAACGAGGATGTGAGAGCACAAATAGCAAGAAACCAGTGTGTCAAGAGGGAATTCGAAGCTTGGAAGGATGCAGAAATTCGGGAATTGAAAAGATTGCGGAATAATTTGTCGGCACAAGTCAATCAGCGACCATCAGGGACTGACAGTGAAGTAAGCAGTCCGCTTTGGATCCCTGCACCTAAGGACAGCCAAGATTCTCAAGAGAATCAAAAAGGCAAAGGAAAGGCCCCTCAAGAACAAGAGGCAGAAGCGGGGCCTAGTGGAGGAGGACAAGGACCACCTCACAGTCCACGAAATAATCCAGGTTACAACGACGACGATGACGATAGTTCATCAAGTAGCTCTTCAGATAGCGAAAGCTACAAAGACCCGGATGAGGATCGACGAAGGTGGAAACGAAGGCATCAACGAGCCAGACACGGCATGACTCCCAAAGAAGACCTGGATTACGATCGAATGGAACTGCTTATAGAAGCCGTAAGCAAAGGTTTGGTCAGCGCCAAAAGAAAAGACGGCACAACGCCGGAAATCTTCGAGGCAAAGAACTACCAAAAGGTGAAAACATAGCTACTCCAATGTGAAGACTATTTCCGACGAAACCCCCAACATTGGGAAAAACATATGCATAAGATTCAATACGCCATTAGTCGGACGAAAGGAGAAAACCTTGCCCATTTCACGAATTGGTATCGATGCGCGATGACTGGGGAACTGGGCCATAAAAAGGTTGAAGGGCTCGTGCATTGGCAACGATTTTGTCAAGAAATAACCAACTAATATGCCAGTACCGCAGAAGACCACAAAGCACTTCGAGATATGGATAAGGTTAAATACGAGGGAAAAATTTCCACCCTCTTATTAAAAATGGAGAACCTTAACATCAAAGTGCAATTAACGGGTATTGCATGGTGAAGAAAGTTGGAACAAAAAGTACCACTGCAAATATTAGAACGGTTATCCTTGAAAAAATATGACCTCGATGATGAATAGTTAAGCGCGCTAAGGGAATTTGGCGAACGTTATGAAGAATGGAAACTAGATCAATGAGTTTTCACAAAAGAGAGCCACATCAAGATGACAAAAAGAAAGGACCGTGATGAAGAAAAGGGAGGAGCCAAATTCACCAAAAAGCGCAAGCAATATACCAAAGCAGAGCGCGCAGCATATAAGGCGGCTAAGCAAGAAAGTAGGACCTCAACATCGAATGAGACTGAAAAATCAGGAAGCCCCACGGAGTAGAAAGGATGCACAAGGGCATTCCGCAAAATCTCATCGACGAAAGAAAGAAAAATATGGGGTGCATACAATGTGGGTTAACAAACCACAAATGGAAAACTTACCAGAAGGATGCGCAAGTAGCGGCGATCCAACCGGCCCCTTGGAAAGGCACTCGTAAAGAGGACCGAAATAACCACCAATGAAATAAAGGACGTCCACGAGTAAATTTAGTTAATGGAAACCAACCGCCCCCACAAAAGACACAAGTCACACGGATTGAAAGGCCCACATGGGTTTGGGAAAACCTGTCAGACCATGAAATGGAGCCCTAAGGGAATTTGGCACCGGCGGCGACGGCGATAGGGTAGTCTATGTGACTGGTGCTAAATAGGCACGCAGATCCATAGGAATTGAAGAAAACAATGCTAGGAACACCTCTCCCACCCACCGGTGGTAAGGACCCCCGACAAATCAACCGGGGAAAATAACTGATGGTAGTCGGACGCGTGTTCCGGAAACTCAAAGGTCTCCGATAAGGACCAACTGGGGATTAAAACGAAGTTAGAAGAAATCATACTAGGGATGGTCAGTAGGGGCGAGGGAGACGACCGTGGAAGTAACGAGGCAGACTTCACTCGACAGCCATTATCGACTGTATTCGAGACAAGGCTCTAGACTTGCTCCTCACGAGCGCAGTCTCTCTCGAATTGATTCGATAGTACCGACGTATGGATTATGTGACAGATATGATCTCATGAAACGAGGGTGGAGAATAAGCGCGGGAAGGATAGAACATGGTAATCGGCCAGCCCTATGAACCCGATGGCAATACTATGTACCTATCTGGACGATCGTAGATACCCCCCAGACAGGACCTGCAGGTTGTAAAGGCAGGATGTGAGGGAACCCTTCGGCAAGGGGTAAAGACCGCTAGTAGTGGGCTGCCCGATGACCACAAAGGTTGTGGATAGAAGAAAGGGCACGCAACCCAATAACTGCTCGCTCTCTCCTCGAGTGTTGGTGAAACGCCAAAAGACCAAGATAAGAACCCTATCAAGAAAAGGCTAACAGGAACTAGTTTGGCTGAGGAGGTCTGATCGACCGAAACTATGCGGGCATGGTCTCAAACATCCACACAATGTCTCAAAAACGAAAGCCAGACACATTCGTTGAAGTTCGGAAGAAACAAAAAACACCGCGGCCCAGACGTTATAATTGCCTAGAGGGTATCGCGCACATCGAAACCGTAGGAAAAAGAATCCAGGTTCGCATGTTATTAGATTCTGGTTCTAATATCTTCCTAATCAACACTCGTCTCGTAAGGGAATATGATATTCCTTATAAGACAAGACAAAATCCGACGGAAATCTTAGGATTCAATGGCTCAGGCACCGCAAGTGGCGGTAAACATTTACTTGCCCAATTTTGTTAGAAATGGGGACTAATTTTCACCGATCAGAGATCTCCCGTGAGATTGCAAATGCTGGGAACTATGACCTTATTATTCCTTTCGGGTGGTGTAAGGAACACGACTTGACGAGTGTTGAACAACCGGAAAAATGGTATTTTTCTGAAAAATCTTGTCCGGACCGCGACATCAATGAAGGACTGGGAGATATGTGGGAGTATGACGAAACTGTAGTTTTCGATCAAAACGCACAGGTCATAGGACGAATACAGTGCAAGGATGAACCAGTCGTGAACATCAAACATAAGGTCCCTAAACAATACCACGATTATGTTCAACTATTCGAGGAGGAAGTTGCTACACAAATGCCTCATAGAAGGAAATGGGATCACGCCATCAGAATTAAGGATGGGGAAGAACCGCCTTGGGGGCCAATTTATCCGTTATCAGCAATGCAACTAAAGGGACTTAGGAAGTACTTGGATAAAATGCTACAACAGGGGAAAATCCGTCCAAGTCAATCACCTGCGGGCGCCTCCATTCTCTTTGTTCCAAAAGCAGATGGTAAACTTCGACTAGTAGTTGACTACCGAGGATTCAACTCAGTTACCATCGCAGACAGATACCCGATATCTATCATGAGGGAACTCAGAGATCGTGTGGAAGGATCCAAAATGTTCTCCAAAATAGACCTTAAAAAAGGATACTACTTGGTACGAATAGCGGAAGAAGACGAATGGAAAACAGCGTTCCGATGCCGTTACGGCCACTAAGAATACATGGTAATGCCATTCGGACTGCTTAATGCGCCCGCTACTTTCCAATCAATGATGCATGAAATACTGCGGGAATTTCTCGATCAAGGCGTTGTTGTCTACTTAGACGACATCCTGATTTATTCAGAAAACGAAAATGACCATATTCAACTGGTTAAAAAAGTTCTACAGAAACTAAAGGAGAACCAGCTAGCGGTCAACCTAGAAAAATCAATATTTCATGTCAAAGAAGTTGAATTCCTCGGTTACATTGTCAATACCGAAGGAGTGGAAATGAGCGAAAGAAAGGTTAAGTCCATAAGAGAATGGAAGGCGCCCACTTCGGTTAAGGAAGTCCAAGTCTTTATAGGATTTGCTAATTTTTACCGCCGCTTCATTCAAAATTGCTCTGCAATCTGCAAGCCAATCACGGAAACCTTAAAAGCTGATCTAAAGGACTTCTATTGGAGCACTGAGCAAAACACGGCTTTCGAAATCTTAAAAGAAATATTCGTTACCGCACCAATACTTTGTCATTTTCATCCTGGACTAGAAACAGCAGTCGAAACGGACGCAAGCGATTTCGCTCTCGGTTGCGTTTTATCACAGTTCCAGGACCGGAAACTCCATCCAGTGGCGTTCCATTCACGAAAATTAAACTCCGCAGAACGAAACTACGAAATTCATGATAAGGAATTACTAGCAATAATGGAAGCGTTTAAGGAATGGAGACATTACCTTTTAGGCACTGAAAAACCCGTTACAGTTTATACGGACCACCAAAACCTACAACACTTTCTCACCACAAAGAAATGGAACGGTAGGCAGATCCGTTGGGCACAAGCGCTAGCAGAATATAATTTCAAAATCATATACCGGCCAGGTACAAGAGGAGGAAAACCTAACGCCTTAAGTAGAGGGCCGGAGTACCGTCTAGAGGAGGGAGCTGCGCATAGCGAACAGTCTATTTTAAACCCAGAACATTTTCAAATCCTTTTAACATTAGCAGATAGCGATGCGGATGAAGGGATAGAAATAGAAGAGGAGTTGCCGAAACTCTACAACATACGTGTCAAAAAATTAAGCAAGGCGGCTATACTACCAACAAAAGGATCACGAATGGCAGCCGGTCACGACCTCTATGCAATAAACGATGCCCCACTTCCGGCAAAAGGACAACGGCTGGTTGAGACAGGTTTAGCTGTCAGTCTACCTCAGGGAACATACGGCAGAATCGCCTCTCGCAGTGGACTGGCCAGTAAAAACGGAGTTGAGGTGGGAGCCGGAGTCATTGACGCCGATTACACAGGCGAACGTAAAGTGTTGTTACGAAACCATAGCTTCAAGGACTACCAAATACGGAAAGGTGGCCGCATAGCGCAACAGATAGTAACTCAAATCAATTCCTCTAAATTAATGGAAGTCAGGGAGTTGGATCAGACAGAACACGCGAGGCAAGGGTTTGGAAGTACTGATTTTATTCCGACACGAACACTAGCGACAGAAACCGCTCGGGTTACGAAACGTATACTGCGGGCGGATGCAGAAACTAATAGTTATTTCAACAAACTGGACGAATTATGCAACCCCCAATTAAAACAGGAAATAGTTTTAATGTCAAACTCCACCATAGCACAGATAGAAACGAAGGTGTTTACTACCGAATTCCTTGACCAAGTCCAAGCAGCTGCGGAACAAGACGCAGAGTGGAAAGAACGAAAAGGGGAATTAGAAGCCCTGAGACGAAACGGGGGAACGTTACCTAAACAGTGGAAGGAAATCGAAGGGGTTCTATACTACAAAAACCGCCTCTAGGTGCCTAACAACGAAGAACTACGGACGGTAATCGCGAAAGGATGTCATGATTCTAAGGTGGCGGGGCATTTCGGACTGGAAAAGACCCTGGAAATAATCACACGAGATTTTTATTGGAAAGGGTTGGCAAACTGGATAAATGACTATGTACAATCTTGTGACAAATGCCAACACAATAAATCTCCACAACACGCCAGGTATGGGTTGTTACAGCCTCTACAAGTTCCTTACGCGGCTTGGGTATCAATATCCACCGATTTTATAACACACCTACCAGAATCACAAGGACACACACAAATTATGGTTATAGAAGACCGGTTCACCAAAATGGCCCATTTCATAGGCCTACATGAGCATGCGACAGCCAAGGATGTGGCCAATTCCTTCTTACAGGAAGTATGGAAACTACACGGATTGCCATCTGAAATAGTATCGGATATGGACGCAAAGTTTTCAGGAGAATTCTGGGAATCGCTATGTAAGCAGTGGGGAATAAAGCAAAAAATGTCAACCGCTTACCACCCACAGACCGACGGACAAACCGAGAGAACCAACCAAGTGCTGGAAGGTTATCTGCAAAATTTTGTCAACTATGATCAGGATGATTGGTATCAACTGCTCCCATTAGCGGAACACGCATACAATAACTCGGCCACAAACACACACAAAATGTCACCTTTCTTCGCAAACTACGGGTTCCATCCCCAAACAGAATGGATGAAAGAAAGAGAAGCTCAAAACCCTGGAGCCACGATATACACACATTGGATGAAGGCGATACACCAAAAGGCAGCAAAGACCTTGGAACATACTAGGGAAGCCATGAAAAAATATTATGATAAAAAGGCGATGGAACAACCAGACATCCAAATTGGAGATAGTGTGATGTTAAACGCAAAAAACATCCGCTCCAAACGACCATCTAAAAAGTTGAGCCCTAAACTTTATAGACCTTTCGAGATTTTGGAAAAAAGAGGCCGTTCATCATACAAATTAAATATTTCTGACCGTTGGCATATTCACCCGGTATTCCATGTATCATTACTGGAACCTTACCGAACGTCCATTCGTCCAGGACCGGAACAACCTCCACAAGCCCCTGAAGCAATCGAGGGAGATTTGGAATGGGACGTTGAGAAAATAGTGAAGAGTGAACTAATCTCTTACACTAGAAAGGTTCGCGGACGAAATGTTGGGATGCGGGAACTAAGGTATTCTGTGAAATGGAAGGGTTGTTCAGAGGATGAGAACACCTGGGAACCGCCAGAGAGTATGGACCATGCTCAGGAGTTGGTCGAAAGTTTTCAAAGGGAAAATCCGGAAATGCCAAGCATGGCACAGGTAGAATAGTACGAAACGTTTTCCTGCCGTGGCCAAGTAAACGCGGAAGGTTTTTCACCCTACAGTGCTGAGTTCTAAAAAGAAAAAAGAAGGAAGGAAGTTTAAAAAGACCCGTGACGAGCTTGTGGAGGAGGGAGCTCGTGTTAGGCTTATGAGATTCTGACACCCCCCTCTGGCCCTAATATAGGGCCCGGACGTCGCCTGCAGTATGGTGTGAAGTTGCTAGTTACCAGCAAAATTCGCGAAATTGGCAGCATGCCCATAACACCGTATACATCGTCGCCGTCCGTCCGACCGGAAGCTGTTTGCAGGATATATGAGAGGGGTAGTGTGCACAGCTCATACCACTGGAATCCAGTATATGATACATAAGATATCTGCATGAGCGGAAAAACCTACCGAATCAGAAAACAATAATGCTTCACGTTGACTGGCTATAATTAAGTCATAGGTCTGCTAAAAACGGACGGGGGTTAAGGAGACATAGCTGCAAGCCCATTCTTGCTAGGCAAATCAAAGAAGCGATGGACCACTAAGCCTACCGACTCTACGTGAAGATAATGCAGTCATGCCTCTGCGTTGTCACCGTTGTCTGGAATTGAGACTGATCAGCTCAATAACAGAGGAACGACTGGTATGTTCGCATCTGGGCAGCATACTCAGACTAAGTTCGTATGGCAAAGGTATTGTTTACTTCCAACTGGCGGAGTCTAGCACCACTCAGGGAGACGGAGTAAAATTAGGCCGAATAACCAGAAGCAAGAAATTATTCAGGGTCTAAGAGTGTTCGCACTTAAAGATTGATAAGACGAACGACAATAGTGGTTATGGAGGAACTTAGTTAGTATAGGTATGAGATGTACCAGCCGCGGAAACTCACGCGGGATATAAATATAAGAGTTCCTCCACAGCTATTAGACAGGCAGCAACGGAGAAGAGATCTTATCAATATAACAAGTTATAACCTACACTTCATACTCTTAGTAGTTTTAGCGAAACGAGTATTGGCTACATAATTACGACGCCTCCCTGACAAAACTCCGTTATTAAATTTCAAACGCTTAACCATACTCTACTGAGCTCTGAGTTGGTTACCCGTAACACATCTTACAGTCTTTCGGACACATACGGGAGTCGGAGGTCTACCACTTAACCAGAGGCCTCCCGGGCCTCCTGTATACCTTCCGTACCTACCACCATAGGCTTATAAGAATCAGTGGTGTATACACACAAGAATGACTTCTCGTGTAACCATTAGATCGCCCCATGCCCCCTCATATATCCTGCGAAAAGCTTCCGGTCGGAAGGACGGCAACTACGTATATGGTATTACGCTACCGTCTTTAATCATAGCCTTTTACTAGTAAACCAGCAACTTCCCTTCAGTTGGCCCATGACACATTGTCTGTACATCGGGGCCAGACGGTGGTGTTGGACTCCGATTCTCCTACGTTCGCCAAAGGCAAGATTTTCTTCAGTTCGCAGCTCAACAATGGATTACCCGATTGAGCCCAGATTCGAACCCCCTATATAGTTATGCGTAACAAACATTCCTATGACTTTACCTGAAACCTCGCATAATCTTTTACGCTCAAGGTAGGGTACCTCCTATCCAAAAGTAGGCTAACCTCTTTGCTAAGGTAGGGTAACTATACTCCTTAAGGTAGGGTAACTTAGCGGAACTCTAGGAGACCTTCCATACTCGCAGCGTAGACTTTCTCTACCTACCCGGTATACCCTTTCTCGTTCGCAGTCCAAGTATTACTATTTGCTTAGTCTATTAGGTAACCCTTTGATAGAGTTACTTGACTAGTCTAACCGTAACCCTTCCCGGCTCCAGCATGGGATAAGACTAAGTATAGGGTGAGATCCAGTATAGTCGTTACAATAGTAACCCTTTGATTGTTTTCTATTGTTTTGGTAACGTCCCCCTATCTCGTTCCAAGCCTCTCAACTTCCTTTATCATTCTTTCCATTCTTCGTCTTGCTCTGCAGCAACTAGAACTTGGTCAAGATATTTGGTAGCAAACACCTTCATTTCTATTTGTGCTAGAGTGGAGTTTGACATCATGATTATTTCCTCTCTTGACTGGGGGTTATGTAGTTCGTCCGTTTTGTCGAAGTATTTATTAGTTTCAGCATCCGCTTGCAGCATACCTTTTGTTGTCATAGCCGTTTCTGTTGCTAGCGTTCATGTTGGAATAAAATCAGTACTTCAGAACCCTTGGCCTGCATGCACGGTTTGATCTTACTCCTTGACCTCCATCAATTCGCAGTTGTTGATTTGGGTAACTACCAGCTGCGCTCTGAGGTCTACTTTGCGTATTCGATAGTCCTTGAAGCTATGGTTTCGCAACAGTACCTTGAGTTCGCATGTGTAATCTGCATCAATGACTCCAGCTCCAACCTCGACTCCGTCTTGACTTGCTAGCCCACTGCGAGACACGATTCTTCCCTAAGTTCCTTGTGTTAGACTGACAGCTGAGCCCATATCGACCAGCAGCTGTCCTTTTGCCGGAAGTGGGGCATCACTTAATGCATAGAGGTCGTGACCAGCTGCCATTCTTGATCCCTTAGTTGGTATTAATGCTGCTTTACTCAATTTCTCAATACGTATACTGTGTTACTGGGAAGCTGCCATTTGTGCGTTTTTTGCTGCCAACTAGCAACTTTACACAGTACTGCAGGCAACGTCCGGGCCCTACATCGGGGCCAGAGGGGGGCGTTGGAATTGCATATGCCTAAAAGCAGGCCTGTATGATGGACATCTACAGACAGCACTTGCAGATCACTGCGCTCTTCTCGTTTTACACACAGGAGGTATTCTCTTCACGCAGAGCGTTCATGACACAGAACCCAACTGATTGCCCCCCAAGTCCTCACTCCATGAGCGCAATCCCCTGGATTTCGACTATTGCTTAGACCCAGATCCCAGCAGCAGCAACTATGCCCAACTATAAATGACGTTGTGCACAAGTCAGACACGGAATAACCGGCTATTGATGACTCATCTTCAACACTCTGTAAGCCAGAGTATTATCCTCGTGCTTGGGAATCAATTGGAGACATAGATGGATTTGACCAAGAACTCCAAAATCTCTGCCAGGACCTATGGGCACCATTTTCTAGTGTGCATGATTTCCAACTTGCATCTTGGTTCATCCAAAGCAAGGTATCCAAGGGGCACATTAACAAATACTTTTCAAATGAGCTTGACAATTCAGCTGATATCGGATATAGCTCAATGCATACACTCAAGAACCACCTTTATGCACGGGACCCATATAGTTCCTATCTACAATGGTTCGAAGATCAGGTTGAGAATGGCGTGAGAACTCTCCCTATATTTTACTGCAACGTTGTAGTCTGGGTTTGATACCTGCTCTTTCAGATAGTGTATTGTGACAATTTTGTCACCATGCCGCGACGTGAACAAGATCCAAACGGATAGTGGATATATGCGGAGATGCATACAGCGGACTGGCAGTGGGATGTTCAAGTGCTTTTCCAACTGCTTATCTTGTCTTTTTGGTGAAGACAGAAGCTAACCAAGGACAAGAAACACTTCCACCCATTACTACAGTGGTACCAATTATTGGGATCTCAGATCAGATGCACCTCAGCAACTTTTCCAACAACAAGAAGGCATGGCCCATGTATATCGAAATAGGAAATCTTCAGTTGTCCAAGTGTAACAGCCCTGGATTGATGGTAGTTCTCAGTCTCATACTATTACCTGTGCCACCCAGGTTTCTACAGTCTTCTTGCACCAACGATCTCCACAGACAAATCAATGTCGACACACTACACAAAGTATTTGAGCTCATATTCGAGCCGTTGCGGGTGTCCGTGCTCTGAGGTGTGCCAATTGACTTCGCAGATGGGAAAGTACAGAGGTCTTTCTCTATCTTGGCAGCATGGATTGCGGACCATATAGAAAATGTAGCACTACATGGGATAAAATCAAACCCCAGTCCTAAATGTAGAATACCTGTGGATGTGTTAATATTGAACAACTACGACAAATATCTAGTGAGAGATTATACAAATATGTGCACCTAGAACAAGAAATTGTGGACTGGACAGACAACAAGTCGGGAGACGTACACACCATGTTTAAGGCTCTCGGTATCAAGATTGGCTGAAATGTTTTTATGGACTTTATTGAGTTTCCACCCCCAATCTGCTCCAGCCTGATTTTCTTCATACTATTTACCTTGGATTATTCAAGCACATGATGGATTGGGTTCAAGAATTTCACTAGAAACATGCTTGGCTCCAGGCATTTGATGACCCCTGGAAGTCTATACCCCAGTACCCAGAATTCTTTGTTCTCAAAAGTGATACCATGAGATTACACAGAGGCAAGGGAAGGAGATGAGAAACATGAGACAATGTCTTTTAAGAGTTTTTAGCGTCGCATGGAAACAGTCAGGCAGTGCACAACAGATGCCCTACAACCGAGCTGACCTCTGCGTGAGGTCATTACTCAACTTCAGTTTGATGGCCTAATACTGAAGCCGTACACCAGAGACCATTGAGTATTTAGAAGAATATCTCAATCGGTTCCACTTGACAAAGAATAGTGTTAGGCATACGTCTAACCGCAGGCTAGCTAGCTAGCCTTGTGACATATTTCTTGATCTCACTTGTTCAACTCTCGTGGCGAGCGGAATTATTATTACGCGATCATAATTCATAATGTTTAATATTACTCTAGATTCATTCAAGACATCTTTGCATAACGCAGGATTAAATCTATTGAACAAAGATAAGCTTGCATCACTAAAAGGTGATTTATACAAGAATCAGGCGCTGAAGCTTTGCGGGATTTATCTCTATGGATAGAGCAAAAAATCCAATTCAAGAATAAAAAGAATGAGTCAAATCGATCAGTGTCGCCTAAAGTTATGAGCCAGTCATTGGTGGTGAATGACAAAGCTCAACAGAACTGATACTGGTGATCAGTGCGATGATATTATTGCCAAGACGGAAGAATACACATACGCGACATTGGATAGAATAGTTAGGAAACTATTTGAAGATTAGTGTCCAGGTAGGAAGGAAACTATTTGTTAGTTGCTTCCTGCATGACGCAAGACGAAGCTGGCCACTTCACATTCTAGACCCAACTGACAAGTTGTAGTTGACCATGTTGTCTCTCTGGCAATCTATGACTAGAGAACCACTAACCGACAAGTACAGACCAGTGGTGTCCGAATAATGAAGAGTAATCAGTACTCGTATGATGTTCAAGCAATTGAGAAGATTTCTCAGGTTCAAACAGTGTTCACACCGCTTTATCGAAGACTGATGGATAGAGTTATCATAGGGAGGTATGAGATTGTATAGGTATTAGATGTAGAGGCCGTGGAAACACATGCGGGATATAAATATAAGAGTTCCTCCCTTTGCTTCAGACTCAATCAAGTAACGGAGAAGAGATCTTATCAATAATACATTGTTTTAGCAATCGATACACTTTCGCGTTCTAAGTAATTCTAGTCGATGGAGTCGCCTGCGCTGTTACTTTATTTTATCTTTCTTGGTATATTCTCCGGTATCGATTATTGGCCTTAGTTTACGCTACCGCCTAACAGATATCTTCCTTGCGTTTCAAATATCAAAACGGACACAGACGAAGGTTGACCACTAATGGAAGGAGCTACAAAGCCAGAGGAAGCAAGTTCTGGGATCACTCACGAAATCTAAGTGATGTTGGGTACAGGAGCAGGATTGCGATGAACCGAACAAGCAACGTATGGAGTTGATTCATGCTGAATCTTATTTCAACTTCATTAAAATACATCTGCTTAGTCACTTCTGTGATCATGTGTACTGGTTTGGTAACATTCCGCAATATTCTACTGAGTTTGGCAAGCTGGGGTACAAGGAACAAATCAAGAAGAGATAGCAACATTCAAACAAGCATAACGTTGTATGGCAAATCCTCTACAACCAGGGGTGACACCACAGTATCCGGATGCAGCTTTTGAACCTAGATTCACTACCGTGTTGCAGAGGTGATATCCCAGCGAACATTCTGAAACCTTCAGACAGATGGAGAAGTAAATCAGCTCAGTCGACCTATCGGTGGAAGCTGTGGGGATGTCAACTAGACCTTGTTACCCTTGATGATTTTTGCAATGTCTTGGGTATTACAAGCGAGGCTATGTGTGTTGAGTTGATTCTTTTCAGCCACCAGGACGTGTCGGTGGAGCACTGCCATACGCCAGAGCTGTGAATTCTTCAACTCTTTTCAGTTAAACTTTTAACAGATCTTGAAATCCCAGTTCTTGTATTCCAAGAAACTGATGCTTACGACGTCCACTGGGCGTGATCTTCAGGGACAAGGTTCTTCCAGAACCAGGGGAGTCATAATAATTCGCTTTGGGTACAGACTGGTGGGAAGCAAATGTATCGAGCACTCAGGGGACGACTTCCGGGAAAACTCATAGCACTCTTCAAACACTGACACTACAAGCATACAGATAGAGTCTAATGACTTGCATGCATTCAGATGTTGAATGTGCTTAACTCTGGACATCCATCCGAGCTACACTGTAACGAGCTTGTCACTGTACAGCTGAGACCAGATGTGCGAAAATTTACCATTGTAGACATTAGCACGAGCTTAGGACTAACCCACCCAATCCCAGAGGTGGACCGGCGATGGCTTGTCAATAGTATGATAGATTTAAGCACATTTAATGAGATATATTGACGAATTAGATGTGGCCATAGCGCATCGCTGGACCCGTAATGTTCCTCCCCATAGGTTACGCCAGCAACCGAACCAGCACAAGATTTCCCACAACTGATGAAAAAAAACTCCCAGATTTAGTCCAACACTATTGCTCATCATCCCCAGAGCAATATTGTGTGACCAATTCTCCTATCAATGGATGAGGATTTCGAGATCTCGGTTGCTGCGGCATGGCATTGGTGCAAGGGTGACATGGAGACTGAATCAGGATGAAACGTTTAAGTAATGTAAATTAATGTATAGTAAGCTGAATGTAGAAAATAATAGAATAATTTCTCCAGAACCTATCAATACCCTGAACATGCGTACTATGAGATATCCAAATAGAAATACATGATAAACTTAAGGCCTGGGAGCGGTCTGTACTCAGTACATGGTAGTGTGGTTAGGATAGAGCCCCATGTTCTAAGTAAATTTATTCTCGCTCAGGTTGCCAGATGTAAGGATGTCGGATGGTGCCCCGACGTCGTAATGAGTTCCCTGGGCACATTGGAGCATCCCAATGTTGCGATAGGTTCCCTGGGCACATTGGAGCATCCCAATGTTGCAATAGGTTCGCTGGACACATTGTAGTGTCTTGCCCACGTCCCGGTGTAATAAGTAGGGGAAAGGCGTCAGAACGTTGGACAAAAAAAGCAGCAGACCTGACGTCGCTAGGACGTTGTTGCGATGTAAAAGAAAGACAAGGTGCAAGAAGTCTGAAGGTGGCAACTCAGAAAGCGCAGGATGCGTGCAGCCATAGCTATGGAATGCGGGACGTACCAAATATACTGGATGCAACAAATGAAGGGCCTCCGTCGGATGCAACATTTATTTTCCTTGATGCAAGCTTCTCTCCTGTCATGCCACAATCCTGCATTTTGAGTATATTAGCTTTGATAAACAAGGTATGAGGTGAAAATCAAAAGGTCATACAGGATCTAATACTAACTAAATGAGTACAGGAAAGGAAATAACACCATGCTGTCGGACTGCAATAATTGCTTTCCGAAGTCTTAACAATCTAATTTTATTCCAAAAAATAAAAGAAGTTACTAGTATTCTGATCTCCACCATGCATGAGATCTGTCAACATGCGAAAACAAATGCTTCCGCTGCCCGTCACACCAGTCAGGCTTCTGAGAAAGTTGGCTTGAACTCAATGTAGGCTCTAGTCTCGCTCCAGGAACTGCTTGCCCATTCGGCCTTGGATCCAAAACTGAGATCAGGGAGGCCTGTTTTGTTAAGCAAGAAGGATAAAGATCACTTAATAGTATTTATTAAGAGACCTTTATACACAGCGAATGAAACGACGTGATATTCTGCACGAGGCGGGTTTCTCACAAGTGAGTGCAACAATATTAATTGGGGCCTTGGTTGAGCAAGGAATTGGCTCTTACCAAGAGGAATTTAACCCAATTTTAACACATGAAAATAAGAAAAAACAATTGGTAAGCCAAATCCTAGCTACTTTCATGGTGTTTACTTCTCACTAATACACTATATGAAATAGGAATATTGCCAGGAACGTGAGCTTCATCCTCTGCAACTCCAATTTTCCTCTTGCTTGAAATTAGTTCCTATTTGCGAACGACTCAATACCGAGAGAACTATCATCACTTTTCTCCTCTTCTCTCCCCTACGGGTGGGAGAGGAATTTATCATTTCCATCTCTCCTGGCCACCTGGTCACCTACTATCCACTCCCTCTCAGGCTTTCAGGTCTCTGGATGGCCTTGTTGCCTCTCATCTTCGCTTCCAGCACTCTTCACGATGCTGACCCTCCTCCCCTTACCCCTCTTTGCTAGGGACTTCGCTTAGCACCTGCACTGTCGGCTTTCACAGTTTTCCACTCAGCAGACGGCTAGGACTACAGTTCGCCGTAAACCATCTTAGGATTTCCTTTCCCTCTGGCCTTAGGGTTTCTAGTAGGGTCTGGTCTTCTATCAGGCTTCGGTCAATTACCCCACTCTCCCATCTTTGTAGCATGGTGGTGGCATTCCATCCACTAAGTGACGCTATCTCTCAGAGAATAAAGAGACTACAAGAGAGATGCGGTAAGACACCTTCTGTATTGATAATGGAGATGGCCTAGTACAGATATGAACACGATGTCAACTATGTGGTCTCCTGGATTGACCCTCCTCTCTTCCAACCACGGTTAGATCAGCTGGTACCCTACTTCCACTCCTCTCCACCTGGTGGCACCTGGTGCCATCACTTCACTCATTGGCTGGCACCCTACTGCCCCACAATCCATCGCTCGCACCTTACTGCTCTTAGCTTGTACCTTACTGCCGCCACTGTTGTTCGTTTCCAGAGGTCCTCAGGGGATATTCCACTGGTACCACACACCCTCCACAGCTACCATACTTCGGCAGATAGGGGTTCCTCCCCTCTAGTTTCTTCCCTACCCAGCTGGTTCAGGGGTACACTTACTCCATCTTACATCTTCGCCCGCACTATTTTGGTCTTCTCCCCAAGGAAAGTTGTCATAGATCCCTATGGTTTGGCGTTCTGGGCCCACAGCTCCCCCGTCATCTTAGGTTAAGCAGTTGTATTTTGGTTAGGAGATGGTTCTTTCCTATGTGGTTTGGTTTTCTTTGAGGTTGGTTCACTGTTAATGGGAGATTTCTCTATGTTGCTTGTCTGCATAGGGTTTTGGTTCATCTGTACATGGGAAGGGTGAATGATGGGAGCTGTTCTTCCACCCATTTGCTGTGCATCGCTTTGGGGTTTTCTGCTTGGCTGTTGTGGTCCTAGTCCAGGGTAGGGGTTGTTTTAGCATCTTAGCTAGCAATGTGTTTGTCTGTTTTTTGTACCGCTTAAACAAAAAATAAACCTTATTTCAATTTCAAGAACGTGAGCTTTGGTTACCAAGTAGAGAATGAGCCATCTACAGGTTTATAGATGAAATGGTAATAAAAGGAGAAGCAGGCTTTGGTGTCTAGCTGGTTTAGAGGGAGAAGGAGGAAAGGTAAAAGAATGATTGTGTGGGAAGTAAAAAAAGTGTGGACTCTGAGTGATGTGCTAGGGGGCAATTGGCTAGAATTGGAAGGGACCTGTCTATGTTTGGTAAAAGGAATCCAAGGAGGAGAATGCCACCAATATCGAGGCAGTAAAAAATCCAATAGTAAGGCTGGGGCGAAAGAACAAGAGCTGAACAAAGCTGGGAGACAAACTGAGGAATGGGATAAACTAAGAGAAGTTGAGCTAGCAGTAATGTGGGCAGCTGGATCTCTGAGAAAGGCTGCTAACAAACAAGAAAAAATAATTGCCCTACCAGTATGGCAATCTTGGAGGGCAGAAAAGTTCCAAATAGCCCATATTATTCAGAAAGATATGGAAGGAATTGACTTCTGGAGATATATTACCGCCTTACGCAGACTACTACTTTGGCCAACCTGTCAGACCCGCTCCATCCTCAATCCTCACATTCAGCTCATTGAGGATAATGCTCCTCCTTACAATTCGGATTTTTTAAACCAAGAGTGGATACAAGAAAGAATACCTAAGGTGGATGGCCACCAAACACACCTGACTTCAACCCGATAGACTATATTTGGAGACAAATAAAGTGGAGAATACTTTGCCATCTGGGTACCAAAAGCATAACTACAGTGGAAGCAATGAAGCTTGTTCTTAAAGACGAATGGAACAAGATTACAATTGAGGAAGTCAATCATGAAGTTGTGAAGTTACCAGATATTATAGTACGATTTCTGGCCACCAATAGGGGAAACAAGTTTCAAGCATGAATAATTTATAGTTTAGAAAGTTTCCTTCTCTTTCATTCACATCTTCTAATTCTACCGCCTATTTCATGGTACTTTCCTCCTACTCATAGTCCAGCCACTTCCCTTGCTACTATTTCTAATATCTTGGCACCAAGATTTTCAAAGACTTTTAAATCGGCCAAGTACACACCAGGAACTTGTACTAGGAGTTGGAAAAAAGTCTGTTGAACTCGGTGCTTATAGGCCATGTTTACTATAAGAATGCAGGTTGCCTTCTCATGTATCATTAACAGGTTTTCTTACAATTTGGTAATAGAAAAAGGTCTGCCAAACTCTTAACATAGCACCATCTATAGCAGAAAGAAAATATATTTACAATTTAATATGGTATAGCGTGGCCCCCAGCTGCTATGACAGCCTCCCGCCTTCACCTCATACTACAAATAAACTGGTGTTGCATTTCTGGAATGATATTTTCCCATACTTTCCGTAGCATCAGGGCTATGACATTCTCATCCAATGCCTGTTCATATATCTGTCCCAACTCTGTCTCCAGGTCAGCCCACAAGACCTCAATGTAGTTTAGATCCAGGGATTGTGGGGGCCATAGAATGTGATGAATTCCATTGAGGGCCCGGTATGATTTTCCATAGCCTTAATGCCTGGGAGTGTTGTCTTCTACCCCCTTAGTCCACACATATTCCTCGCATGTTTGGTGTCAAAAAGGAACCAGGTATGGCATCATGACATTGTCTCTATACTTCTTAGAGTTCATAGTTGTACCAGGAGAAATTGTGTAGAGTACAAGGGACCTCATCTCTCTACAAAAGCCACCCATACCATGATACTCTTCCTACCAGACTTCCAAACTTTATCAATACAATCTGGGTGGAACTCTTCCTCAAGGCGGTGAGTTATCCAAGGGCTATGTGAGAAACCAGCAGTACTAAAATTGGACTTATCTGTTCAAACCACTCTCATCCATTCCTTCTCAGTCTAGTTTAATCTCTCCTCACGCCACTGAACCAGCTTTAGTTTATTCATACTTCGTATTCCCTTCCTATTGAGTACACAAAAATAACCAATATTAGTATATTGTTCTGAGATCTTTTAGTATTTTTTACAGAATTGAATTTACATACTTCTTTCGTGGAAGGCACTTATGGTATCCCATGGATGCCATAACATCTCTCAATACCAGTCTGTACATAGCAAGTATATCCGATCTCCAGAATGACCTCCTTCCATTGCAGACACCAAATCCTTTTATCCTGTGTTACAAAGGCTTGTAGTCTTTCCTTGTCGGCATCATCAAATACCACTGGGTGGCCGGAACCAGGTCAGTGGGAGGGAGAACCACCATTAAGAGTAGCACAATGGTAGATCCCTTGACATGTCCGACAGCCTAAATCCACCTGATCCCCTACCCCCTACACCCACCCACAGTCAATAATTAGCCTTCATCTTTCTTTCCTCAATACTTATTTTCATTCCTTCTCTAAAATTGTGTCAGTAGCATCCCTACCTTCTATGTCATTCCCACTTTCTCTCTCAAAGTAATAATTTGCATCTATTCATCTCTTGTAGTCTCACGCCCCTTCAGACTTCCGCCTACAGGTACATAATCCCTTCACTGTTCTTTAGCTTTTATTTTGCAAAGAAGAAAAGTAAAGAAATCTAGGAACAAAGTGACTGAAAGTGGAGTATTGATTTAAGTATTGGAATGAGGAATAGCAGAAGACTCGAAGGCTTGCTATCATAACATTTTTACAAATCACTACAAGTGGCAGCAGCCTATTCGTCATTGGCTGAAACATCTATAACCAATCCCATGAGGTTCAACAGATCTTTTTTTTTTTTTTTTAAACTTTTTGACATTATTAACTATCATCAACTACAACTAGCTAATAACAGTACTAAAAGGTTTTCTATATGCAAATTGTGTGTCTTCTATAATAACCCTCTAATGAATTGAGGGATCCCCCATTGAATCCCAAGCCGGGTCACTGCAAGTGATCGTCCTCCACTGAGATATCCCGCTAAAGCTGATTGAAACACCCTAAGATAATGTTTGAGCCCCGGGATGGGTTACCCCATCCAGTGCCTCCAGCAGCACCCCTCGATAAAGGAAAAACCATCCATCCACCAGCTTCTCTTAGCCTATGCACAGGAAACACTCAAAATAAAACAAAAATAACATAACTCCTACCACCTCAAATGACACCTTCCACCCTCTTCATACCTTCTCCCACAACCCAACGCCCTACACATACCCCCCCCAGGACCCCTAGGAGCCCTGCCTACCCCTACCATACTCCTACCTAAGCCCAGTGAACCCATTCTCGGACCTGTCGGCTCAACCACATCCTTATCCCCATCCTGCTTTATATACTCCTATGGGATCTCCCTTCTGCCCTGCACAAAACTCCCATCCTGGAACACAACTATACTCTTCCGGACCACCTCCAACTCTTCCCTCCTCCTCGCCAGCCAATGCTGATGCTCCCTCAACCTCCCTTCCCTTCTCCCTTCTTCCAAAGTCTAAGCAACCAAGGGCTTACCCCTTGGAGGCCAGGCGCCTGCGCCGCCACAGTGTAGGACGCCACCTCAGCTACCTCCTCCTCAGCCACCGACATGTCATCCTCAGCCACCTCCGAAGAAGCAACTAAAGACACTACACCAGGTAGCCTCACCCGTGCCACCGCCACCTCCTCTTCCTCAACCGTAAATGGGCCCACATCATCCCCACCTACAAGCTCCATCTTCTGACCATAACCCAGCTCTCAATTCTTGGAATTGTGAGCCCTGCCGCCCACCTTCCAAATAGCAAACTCCATGCCCTGATACCTTACTAACTGCTTCTTAGCCATAGCCAATCTAGCAGAAAGTAACGAAACATGGTGCCTCAACTTTGAAATCTCCGCCTTCTGAGCAAAACACTTCTCCACTGCCCTCATTAGGACATCAGCCTACTGTGCGACCTGAACCGACAACAGTTTCGAATTTGTCTTCTTAGTCATAATCGAAGTGTACAGCAGAGTAGATTGTATCAAGAAATAAAGATAAAGATGATGAAACCCGATGGATAGACAAGTTTATTGATAAAAATTATTCCAAGTGAGGTGCTGTAGAATAAAGACTTGAAGCAATCGTGATGAAAGAATCAAGGAGGTTGATTGGTCAAACCCTGAAATATAACTAGTCACCTGGCAGTGAAATTTCAATGACTGGGGTTGTAACAGACACTGTCCTGTTCGACAGACTTACCCACAACCCCCGGTACAACTAGCACTATCGACTAGGACAAATGGTGTGCCAAATCTTTGCTGAGACGCACGAGCACTGTACATATAAGCGAGCCTCAAGATACTGCAATATTTTCAGTGTTTCCCAATACATCGCTCGATTCTCTACCGATAGGTATCACTCAGTAGCGAAACCTGCGCACCTCATTATTCTTGATTTGGGATGTCATCTGGAGAAACGTGTGAGTAAATACTAAAATGTCATAATATGGGATTCGGGTAGGGGCGCGTGAGGAATCGGGTCGCTTTGGGAAGAGCAGCATAAGCCTATACCGAGCAAGAATGGACCCTCGAGGCCTCGAGAGGGTATTGCAGAACAACGCCCTCTTTCCGTCCCCACAATACCCAAAGACAGAGTTCCTATGTCATGGCGCAGTGCAGTAGTGGCAGTATCGTTGTAGAAGTACTAGTTGTTATCAGTTAAAAGGAAAATACTACAGAGAAGATACAGGTAACACTCACAAACTACTTGACAAAGCGCCCTAGATCCAACTTAGAGAGGAGTGAAGAAAGAAATCCGCTACCATACATGGAAACCCAATTAACTTACTCCCATAGATGCTGAGGCGCGCGCCGCGCCGACGGCCCGCCGGAGAGAGAGGAACGACCCTAGCGATCCCACCCCCGAGATGGGAATGGTGCTTTCTCATGGTGATACCCGACCGAGTTCTCACAGTAGGGGCTGAGATTATCTGTTTCACGACACTGTTTTGCGATGCTCAGGGACCGAAAGGCCCCGGTTCCGACGAAAGCTCCACTACGCCCATGTGTCCAAATCGGGCAGCATACTGGTATGGTAGCGGTGTCCGGCCGTCATCGCCCGAGGAAGTGGGGCAGACATCCCTTTGCTCTAAAAGCACCTTCACCACGCCCCCGCCTCTAGATCCGGCAGAACATGATAATGGTGTCCATCCATCTCTGCCCGGCGAAACCGGGATCGCTGTTCCCCCGCCCTAGGAGTAGCTTCACAGCGTCCTCTCGTCCAGCCTTGCAGCCTATGCGCGCAAGCGGCGTTAGGCTCTGCATATCTGGTAAAGAGGGATTGGCATGATCCTGCTCAAGAAGCAGCTTCGCGAGTGTAGTTCCCATATTTAGCTGTCCACATTAATGGCGCTGCATCTTCCGAATTGGGCCCCTTCAAGCCCCATCTTTTCATGTCCACCATTACAGTCGTTATTACGCAAGCCCCCATGTGTGCGATACAGTGCAAGTCAGTCCGGTAAATCCTTTAAGATCGGGACGCCTACCATAACAGCGATCCATCATGACAGGAAGTAAGCGCTCCGCTCACTCAGGGGGATGTTTACCGATATGTGGCTCGCGTCCCGTTAAACCAGTCATAATACAAGATGTCTCACATCTTCGGTCATATCTCTCCTAGTATAGAATCCCCCGTGGTATGAGGCGTAGTAGAGAAACGGCGTTATAGACGAGATAACATCGAAAGTTGGTGAAAGCTCACAGGGTGGAGCGAATGTTTGAATAGGTGAGGCGTATTTCCCATCATCGATTGAGGTGTGGCGGGCGGGTTAGGATATGCTATAAGATATTTCTGAAGAGTGAAGTGTACCAGGCGGACGGACACTGGCCGTTGGTGCTTGTTCATCAACCCTAACGAGCCCCAGAGCACAGATCAACAAGGTTCTAGTTGACGAGGCGTTTTGGGAATTGAGGGCTGTAGTCCCTACTTCCACCGCTAACACATGGCGCGGCCCTTCTGCTCCAATGGTCCTTGGGAATGTGAGACCCATATCAGTGCTCCCAACCCAGGATTTGCTCCGCCTCCCTGCTGCCCCTGTATGCGGCTCAATATTGTAATGCACAAGTAATCCAAACCAAAGCCGCTGGTTGTTCTATGGAACGTTTATCTTCTCTAATGTGTTGCCACTTCTTCCGGAATTACATCCATAATGAGTGAAATGAGAAAAAACCCAGACACCGTGTTAGCTGAGAACATTCAGCCCACTATCTCCAGGACCCGCATATGCCCCAAGATCCTACCCGGAATAATACCAAGAATATCAGCTTCCAATTCTCTACCCATTGCATCCAGCTCAGAGTCCTTTTTCAACCTCATAGTAAGATACTTCTCATATGCCATTTCTCAAACCCATTCGTTCGAAGAAGCCAGTCCACTCCATCCAGTCGGCCCCCACTCACAACCCGATCCCCCTCCCGTAGTGCCAAGGGAGACAACCGCTCCAGGATCTGGCGCTCGTCGTCCGGTATCCACATCTCGCAGTTATAACTGTCCGGAAGACCACCATTCAGAAGACAACAAAATTTAATTATAGTTCCGGAAGCCTAGCCTCCACACCGCCTTTAAGACCAAATTTTGACAATTTTGGCTGTGATGTCAAGAGTAACACTTCAAAAAGATGTTGCCCCCGCTTTCTAAACCTTCAACCTTAACATGTAAATACATCATAACTTATACATCATCAGATTACATCATGAATACATTACAATTAATCGGCTAAGAAATTATAGATTAGACAGAAGTAAGGCGGAAGGTAGGTTAGAGTGATTCAGGAAGTAATAGCAAGCATGTAATTGAAGAAGTGATTGTATGTTAAGAGTGTATTATTTTTATGATTACAAGTTAAAACAGCCATTTGCAACCTAGAGCTCAATGATTTAGGAGTTAGGGTAACATTCTCAGGTGTTACACTTGGTGTCGCAGCCAAAATTGTCACAATTCCGGTCTTAAAAGTGGTGTAGAGGCTAGGCTTCCGGAACCATACCTAAAATGGAATATAAAGCCAAAACTAAGACTATTTGTTGACATAGAATCAGCAAAAAAAAAAGGTATGATACGTAGTTTCAACGCTGCTAGAAGGAAGATTAGAGGTTTTGTCAGGAGAAAAATTGAGCCCAGCGCGATTCCAAAATCTCGCACACGATAACCATCAACCTCCGGGATCATCTAGAAAAACTTATGGACCATAACTCAAATGACGCAAATGGGCCACGGCCGCTAAATCCCTGGAGTGTGCAAGGTACAGTACCGTTCCACTTTTCTTACTCGAGCGACCCTTTCGCCTAACTCCGAATCGCTGCGGTGGAAAATTTTGTCTAAGAAAGATGACTAAGCAATTCTTTTATTGCCGTATTAGAGTTTGATAGGTGTGATCACGACTGCCGTATGATGATATAGTACGGGTATCTTCAACGGTCCGCAGTCTTCACATCCGCGAATAGGATATCAACAAGGGTTGCTCATAAACCTGTGTCTCAGACATTGACACCGGCCGCACAGAATTTTCCACCACTCTCGCTCCAGTCCGAAGATAAGTTAGGCACGCTGATAGTTCACCACAGACATTAACTTCTCGTACACCCGCTCGACAGCTCGTCACCAAACATCTGTCATGTCTCACCAAAAAGGCGCCGTGGGTCGAAGTTGACCGTGCTTTTGCACCAATTTCTATTCAAAGTAGCGAAAGAGTACCAGCGCCAACTCAAAAGACTGACAATAGATCCCTTTGCCCCATTTTTGCTCATCGCCACGGTTGATCCTCTCAGAGCTACCAGATATACACGAAAAAATAAGTAGATAAAGGCCCAAGAGCCGCACAGCCAGAAATAACAATACACAGAGAGGAGTGATCATTCATTCGTTCAGGGGGTATGCCGAGACAACCTTTATTCTCGGTACAACAGTGCAATGCACACATTTGGATTTATTAAAATTAATGACCCAATCACAGGCTTGGAAACATAGATTATGTAAGTAGGATTGGGTTCTGATTGGTCGGTTTTTGAGTGTATGTATGATGCTATTATTATCAAAACAAAATAAAACACCAATCATCAATCCGGTACTGTACTGTACTTGTCCCACTTCCCCTTTCAACAAACCCCCTATCCATTTTATCATCGCATCAACGCTAATCCCCTCCCCTTGTCTCATCAAGTGTATTTTCAAGCCCCCATAAGCAGATTCCTTGTCACAACCCCAGCATATCGATGTACAGTACAAATGATGTACTATACGAGTATTGTAACGATGATAAAGGTTGTGCCAAACCCCTCTTTCTAACTGTCTTGGGAGCATCGCCTCTTGTGGATTCGCCATGCTCTACGGTACTGTTAGAACCAATTCCCAATAAAGTTACCTCTACTTTTACGTTTTGGAAGTTAAGAGAGGGTTATACAAAGTTAGCTATCTTTCCCCTTTTCTCCCTATTTGCATGGTGTTTAATCTACATATGCTTTAACTTGTGTGCGGATCTACTACCCATCAGGCATTAGTCTCTGGCTATTGAGGATTCACTGTCGGTTACAAAAGAGAGGGCAAAATGGACGCTACTACCCCACCCTCAGTTGGGAAATGGCGATTAAACATGTTTCTGATGATGGGCTCTTCTATCGATTGGCTGGAGCTCAAACACAAAAAAGGTTCTTTCATCTATGATATGACACCAGACGGAGGATGGACCGGATCGAAACAGGCAAACAAACCACCCATCGCACGGTATTCCCCTTGTACTAGCACAGTGTGCTATCGGGGTACCGTATTAACTCATCAAGTTGAGTATAAGGCTCAGGGGTCTAGGATCCGCACCAGGGTAAACGACCCCCACAAAGCCTGTTAGTCGGCAAAGGAGGAAGGAGAGATGGTGTGAGCAACTGTTGGACTACCGGTACAAAGTGTATACCAAGAAATACCAGAACACTAGGATTAAAATTTTCTATCGCAGATTGTCTGTGCGCCAGAATTTAGTACCGGCATGGAGTTTCACCCCGCACAGACTATCTGTCATACTAATGTTTAATCTCTGTGTTCCGTTACTTCTTGCTGGATATCTCTAGTAAACTGAAGTTAATACAACCTCTCTATCCCTCCTTTATTGACTACTAGGCTTTCTTAGGGAGCTTTTGACTCAAAATGGATATTAGAACCCCGTACGGAGATTCTCATTGGCTGTGTTAATACTGTACAAGAGTTATCAGTAGACTCGAACAAGCAGCCAGACTCTCGAGCATCGAAAACAGATGCTTTGCCTTCCACTAGGAATTGTCTGGGAAAAGGCTCAGTCTGGAAAAAAAAAACAAGAAAAAATGGAAGAGTCCAGAAAATAACTACCGGGAGAAATTGTGAAGATAAGCCTGACTATAAAAAGATCCGCCGGGTTAGTTCTAGGTGCTAGTGAACGAGATGGATAAACGCCGATTGTGGAGAGAGGAGCGTAAAACTATAGTATCCGAAAACACCGTCCCGGTAGATCAAAGCAGCCTGGACACCTCATCACGTCGTGTCACTCATACCCGACCCCGTCACTCCCTTGGCGGGATCTTTGTGACAGCAAGCCTATTGCAACCCGAACCCCATCGGCAAACCCTAACTTGAAAGTATCATGATCATTTGTTTCAAACCTATCTCTACCTGGCTTCTGTCCGTCCCTCTCGACCCCTCTTACCTATACTTTCCCCTCCTCATAACACTACTTCTACAACCCCCCTTCTATCAAAATCTGCCGCCTCCACTCTCAAAACCCACACAACCCCACGAATAAAAATACAACAACTCTGCCAACAAGGACCACTATCTACGGAATCTAGCCTTGCCCCGCCTCACGCATCACACTCACATCTCCCCCTTCTATCAGAACCCAAATTAACAACCGCCACCTCTCCAAAACTCATACAGCCTCACGAATAAAAACACAACCACGATGCCAACAAGGCCCACCGTTCTCGAAATCAGGCCTTCTCCCGCTTCACAACATTACACTCACATCCTCCCTTCCGCCAGAACCCAAAATAACCACCATCTCCACTCCCAGAACCCACACAACCTCACGAATAACACAACTGCGATACCAACCACACCCGAAATCTGGCATTCCCCCTTCCCCTCCTCCGTCCAGGGAACCTCTGCGAGCCTAAGCTCGCCAAACATAATCACCATCCCAACGCCATCATCACCTCCGATGCCAAATTCATCTTCACCTTCATCTCCATCTTCATCAGGGTTCAAGACCCAACGCGGCATCTCCAATTCTTCAAATCCTCTTTCGGGAGGGTCTCTGTTTATCCAGATGACTGGCATCAATACACGGAAGTCTTTTGGAGAGTTGGCGCGGGAGGTCCAGAAAACTGTCAGACCGCCACGGGAGCGGGGTCGAGGTCGGGGTGACATGGCGGGAAGGGGGGTTGAAAAGAAGGAGAGGGGGAATGATGTGTTACTCCCACGCTTGGGAAGTAGTGCAGGCCGAGGGAGGGCTTATTCAGGGGTTTCTAAGAAGGTTCCCCAAAAGAAGGCAGAAAAGAAGGTTCAGAAGGGGAAAGAGAGGATAGAGGTTGATGTTGATGCAGGGTTGGAGAGAAGGATTTGCAGTGGACAAGGAGTATCTATGGGGGGTACCGCTTGTAAGTGTGATGGCTGGAAACTCGTACGAAGAGAAGGAGCAGGAGCAGGAAGTGCTGGGCTTCCCGGTACAAAGATGGCCCTGTGCAACCACTTTGTCGAGCTGCTTAAGCAAATGTATGCAGAGGAGGATGAGTGAGATGAGAAGAGGGATGGAAAGAGTTTGGATTGTATGCTGATGATGAACTGGTTTGCTATGTTGAGTTCTTGGTCTTGGTTCAGGAGTGAATTGCGTACTCAGAGCGATTAAGGGGTGATTAAATAGTATCAATGTATTCGCACGCCGGAGTAGTCTTCGTCATGGAAGTAGTAAGCATTCATCGGCTCACGGCTGCTTCTTGGCACCGAAGCGTAGTGGACGCCGGTGGGAGGAGTATTATTTATCTATGATCTTCACCCAGTCCTCTATTTGCCGGGAAATACATAAATTTCCCTTAGAGGATGGATAAATTGGCACCCGTTAACTTCACCCACAATAATGCACGATATCTAAGTCGTTGAAGCAACTTGACTTAGTTGGTAATACAGGGGGGTATTCCCCTTACTAATAAGGTTTAGGCCCCTTCTGCCGAGCTTCATATTCACACTAGTCTACTCGCCAACCTAAAGATACAGTATCCGCTAACTTATTATTATTATTATTATTATTATTGTTTAATTTATTATTAAACCATATATTACTTGATGATCCCAAAACTGTTACGACCAAGCAAAACAGAAAACACAAACGAGAAGGGAGGAGGTAGTGTTAAGCACAAAAACCCAAACTCACGAAATGTAAAATCGAACAACTTCACGTCTACAGCATATTTGTGTTTCTAGAATAGTCCGTTCCTACCAGTATGTAGTTTGCACACGGGTAATTACTTATTCTCAATACCGTTGGGGCTGGAATAGAGGACCTCGCGCTAAGATGTCCCAAAATTCCCGCTCTTGGACAGGGAATGAAAACGCTGCGAGAACTGACCACCTCAGCCTTACAGAGGCACAGCGTGTAAATTGTGTAGGTTACACAGAGGGTGAGGGTGGCAGTCCTCGTTTGTAGAACCTACAAATTTTACACGCTGTGCCTCAGTAGACCAGAAAAAGAAAAAGGAAAAGAAAAAGGTAAAAAGCATCGCACCATACCAGAAAAAAAGGCAACTCCAACTCCTAGCACGAGTACCGTACCAATTATTCGAGTTCTTTCGGTATACCATGAGCCGTCGAAACATTCCGGTCGATTTTGACAACTAGAACCCTACGATAGTCTATCTTGATAGTTGGAGGTAATTATACACGGAATTTCTTGTTTCGATCATGGCCATGCTGGGAAGCACAGATTTTGCCGTATCTGAGCACTGCACCTCTTTCTTTCGAACAACGAGGTTTTCCCTACCGAGAGCACTTCCTTATTATTACATAATCAGCAATTCTTGCTGTTGAGTCGGACCTCATGCGAAGACGTTGAGAATTCCCGCCTCTGGATTAGGGGGAGGAGACAAAGCGAAGGAACTGTTCTTTCGGCCCTTAGCTAAGACAAATGAAAAGTGAAATAGGGACGGGCCTCACTTGGGAGGCAACTCCAACGCCCTAGCGTGAGGTCTAATCATTCCAGTTTTTGCTAGACTATAATAATTATCATAGCTTTAGAATACTACATAAAGATACCACCAGACGCTGAACTCCCTTCCATAACAGACTAGCACAACAGATTAGGGAGCTTTTAGCACAACTTGAGCCCTTATCGTCGTTACAAATATCGTTTGTACCGTTCACAGTCTTCAAAACTGACAAACCAGAGCCTAATCCGAGGGCTGTGACTGGTCGTCCCACAAGCATGGGCACCGTAATGTACAGTACAAATGATTAGTTGTACAATTGTACAAGCACAGACAATGAAAAGGTTGTGCCAAACGCCACCTTAATTTGGGGGAGTGGAGGAACCCCGAGCAATCAATAAGAGGTGTATAGTATATTCTTTTACGATTCAACATCTCGGGGATATGCGGTATCTGTGAGGACATTGTATCAGCAGGGGGGTTAAGCGAGATGTGATGCACCAGACCCAGTGACAGGAGGTGATTCCAAAATCAAGTTTCAGATTGGTGTAATATAAATTTGAGTCTATGATAGATACCGGAACGTTAGTCCAAGCCTCAACCACAAGCATATTGACATAGAACTCCATGATGTTGCATTCAGAGTCAAACCTTAACTACCTGGATTGCCTTGTATCTAGAGTCTTTTACAAAGTCTCCACTATGAGTAAATTTTAAAAGTCTTCTGGGAATTGTTATAACCCGGAGAGGAGAAGAGACATAGGCTCAAGCTGAGAAAGAAGTGATTCGAGAGATCTTTTATGGCTCCCAAATACTGGTACTAGAATTCAAATATGACCAATTGCCAATATAGATAGGTTCCTGCAATGCTAAAAACATATACGGGCTTTGGGGCTAAACCACATACCAAGTACGAGTATAACAATTGAAATGTTTCCTTGACTCAGGCTTTTATGTTGTGATTTTGAGTTTGCTTAGAGGCTTTGTGGTTTCATATCCAAAGTCAAAACTTAGCGATCTGGTTGGTCTAGTAGAACCGCATTTACCTCATGTCTGAAGCCTTTTCGTAATATCACTATTGAGAATGCCTTCAGCTCAGATATCCGGAAAGCACTGGGGTCCTAAACAAAAACCGCTAAGCGAACAAATACTTAATAAACAAAGTCTTAATGCAATTATTCAAGTCGAACGTACTTATAGTCAATGCCAAAAATATTAAGTACTTACTTTCTTGGATCATCAAATTCTACTCCAAAAACCTGGTCAGTCCAGAAAACCAACTCAACAAGAAGCTGAAGACCTATTCCGCCATTACCTCGAGGTCCTATATTTCAGAGCTCAAAGCCGATCACCATCGGTGAATTCGCAGCGCCTAACCACCTCCGAGTTGAAGTTGGGTCATAACAGATGGGACGAGCGGGGTGAGCGGGTGAACTCTTGATCAATGCATAAACCGCGTCATATCTAAGTTAGATTCGGGGAGCCTGTCAAAAAACCAGAAGGAATATATGAGGTGCAAAAGTGTCAATACGTCACTGTTCGAATAGTGAGGCATGCTACCCTACCATATATACTGGGCAAGGGCATTCCCCACCTTAAATTTTGGTTCTTGGAAATTTTACCTTCCATCCTATCGGAAAAGATGTGTGAGTGCTCAGATTAGAAGCTTTTTTATTACCTTCGGCTCACGATGCCCTAGTATAAATCGTATATCATAGTAAGTTTAATGTAGGTTACTGTACTCGTACTCTCATTATTATCAAGGTTTAGCACTAAAGTTAGCGTGCGCAGCGGTGCGTTATTATATCTCCACTGCCGGTGGCCCCCCAAACCACTTCCGAGCACCTACTTAGGCACCACAACGAACGCAGAAAAAAAAAAAAAAAA